>BQNB010076404.1:2629-31170 GCA_026074375.1 Tanacetum coccineum
TTGTTTTTTGTTGAGTCGGCAAAATATAAATTTAAAACTTGAATCATATAAAAAACAACCCTACACTACAACACATCATTATCCTTCTTATTTTAAGAAAACTTCTTATTTGATCCTAACTATATGTGTGTGTGTGTGTGTGTGTGTGTGTGTGTGTGTGTATTAAGGAACACTTTCTTTCTTGCTAATCCATCTTTCAATAAGGAAAAAAATTCTCTCTCCTCTAATTAACTTCCCTCTACAATCCACCATTAAAAAAGCTTAAAAATCTTTATTTCCTTAGCAATTTATGTTTAATTTTCAATACTACTTAGGGGTCGTTTGGTATGTAGGTGGGTTTAGATTTGGATTTGAATTTAAATTTGGATTTGGATTTGATGTAGGTTTGAAAAAAAATAAGAGAGAGAAAAAATATTTTTATTTAAAATAAATAAGTGATTTAAAGATTATTCGGTTGAAAAAAGTACAAGTTTTGAATAAAAAAATACTAATGAGACAATTAAAGAATCAACATATGGTTGAGATTTTTTCAAAATTAAAAAAGATGTATAATTATCAAAAACCCAGTACATGGGGTAGGAGTGAAGATTTAGGAACCAATCCCTGATGTGACAGCAAGATAGATGTACCAAACGTATGATTTCGTTTTTCTTTCAGTCCAAACCCGGTAAAACCCACTTACCAAACGGGCCCTTAGTGCATTAGATTCAGCTTTTGATTCCGCACAGATTGAGATTATTTTTACTGATTTTGAGTGTCTAATTCAGAATCCACCATTTTGTAATTTTGGCGCTAAAATTGGAATTCAAAATTTCTTAATCAATTCTAAGGATTGTGTACTAATTAGATATCATCTATTGTTAGATTCTTGTATTTGATCAATGGATTATGTTACTCTGATCAATTGAAGTTTTTCCTCATTTGTATGAAACCCTAAGTATGAGGTCTAAGTGAAGTATTATGCCTACTAAGGATCTAGTTCCAGTAAGAATTTGAATAAACAGAAAATTGAACAAAAAAAAGAGTAAAGCTATTAGTAATAGTATGAATGGAATAGTAGAATATGATGGGGATAATGATACAGTGAATAGTCAACGGATGAAGGATAATGGTGTGATTGGGGAGGATTCTGTGGACATTGAGGAAAATGTAAGGGTGAGCAAAAAAAACCAAAAAAATCAAAACCAAACCGAAAACCAAAAAACCGACTGAAACTAGAAACTAATGGTTCGGTTTTTACTTTTTCAAAAACCAAAATTTTTTGGTTCGGTTTCGGTTTTCGTCCAAAAACCGAACTGAACCGAACCGGTTTTATAATAATATATAATTAATATAATATAAATAAATAAATAATAAATCCATTTTTAAAATCATATTTATTTTGTGTGTGGAATTATAATATATAGATATATACATATCTTAATGTTTATATATTTGTTTGGCATGTACGTGTTTTTATCTAACAATATATCGTTACATATATGACAATGATCGTATTATGTATATTTTCACTTGCATTTGTATGTGTCTCATTTATGTGTGTATAATTGTTGAAATTTAGATAAACATTAGTAAGCTCATATTGACAACAAAAATAAAAAAATTACCAATTTTCTACGTAAAACAAGTTTATTAATATAAATTATCCAAAACCAAATATAAACGGGTTGAAACTGAAAAACCAAAAATATCGAACTGCCAAAAAACGAGTGGTTTCGATTTTTGGTTTTTCAAAAACCGAATTTTTTGGTTTGGTTTCGGTTTTAGCTAAAAACCAACCCAAACTGAACTGTGCACACCCCTAGGAAAATGTGTTGGAAGCAACTGCAACAGAGAAAATTAGGGGAATTGAGAAGGTGAAGAGTGTTGAGAATAGAAATATCAATTAAATTGATGGTGTTGTTTGCAGAAAGAATAATGTAGATGGGAATGATGTACCTGAGAGTGTGAATGCTGATTCTGAAAAGATTGCTACTGAAACTGTCAATAAAACAGAGGAGGAAATCACAAATTCACAATCTCATGATAATGAAACTGGTAAAAATGTTGATATTGTTGATAATCTGACTAGTAAGGAAGCTGAGCTTATAAGGACAATGATAGTATGATTAACAAAGTGTCTTATGCTAATAAATTGTCAAATAACATGCAACTAGATAACAATGAACTATTTTTTGTTCCAACTGCATTGAAAGAAAATGGTGAAGAGGTGGTGTTGTTTGAAGAAGAATTAGTTAAAGAGGGTAGTAAAAAGTGGAAATTTACTATATGTGGTTACTTTGTGGGATGTAGAATGGGTGTGAATGAGTTTTGAAGTACAATGTTAGAAGAATGTGGGGTAGGTATGAGTTGAAGGATATTGTGGTTGATGACGATGATATATGCTACTTCAAATTTAGGCATGAGGAAGGGATGAACTCTGTTATTGATCAAAGCCCATGGCTAGTTAATGGAAAACCCCTCATTGTGCAAAAATAGGATGTTGATACTACTATTGTAAAAGAGACTCCCTATAAAATCCCTATTTGGATAAGGCTAATTAACATTCCTCTTGAAGCTTAGAGTGTCAAAGGAATTAGCATTATTGCCAGTAGGTTTGGGAGGCTAATCAAAATGGATAAGATGACTGCAGATATGTGCAAAGAAGGATCTGGGAGATTAGGGTATGCCAGAGTTTTAGTGGAAATTGATGCTGAGAAAAGTTATATTGATAATGTTAAGATTAACTATGTTGATGATTTGAAGAATGTAAAGATAACTAAGTGGGTAAATGTTGAGTATTCATGGAAACCAGAAAGATGTAGTCACTGTTTTATGTTTGGTCATACAGTACAATACTGTAAGATGAAGCCTAGAGTAAATGAGGTTAATGTTACAAAAGGAGCTGCTTCAAAACAGTATGATTCAGCAGATAAGGAAGGCTTTGTGGAGGTTAGGAATAAGAGAAACTTTAGAGGACAAAGAGATGTAGGGAATAAGGGAATTCAAGGAAATAATCAAGCTTATAGGAAGGAGGTGGGAACTAAAAATGATAATATCAAGTTTGCCTATAAACCAAAAATCCCTGATCCTAAGCCAGTTATGAAAGAGAATGTGACACATGTTAAGAGTAATATTGTGAATATTGATATGACTCCATCCAATGTTGAAAAAAGGAAAGTGAGTAAAGAGAATGTGAATGAATTAAAGAAAAGTGCCAATAAATATGTTGTGTTGTCTGATGAAGAAAATGAGGATTGCAATGTGGATCCATTCATTGATAAAAGGCTTATTGTTGATGAGTTCATCAAGAAGAAAATTCAACCAAACTGTATTGAAACCAAGGATTGGACTTATGATATGATTCAGTATTTCAAATACCAATGGGAAGCTATGGAAAGAATGGAGAAAGAAGATAGTGAAGAGGATGATGTATTTGAAAGTCACAATCAAGGAGTGAATAGCCTAATTGCTGATGAGGTTTTGGTGAATGGATGTGATAGTGGGGAAGCATCTCTCTGATTAATGAATTATGTGGATCTCAAAGTTACAGCATGGAATGTAAGGTGTATCAATAAAGAATTCAAGCAAAAAGAAATTATGAAGTTTATAGCTGATACTAAAGTTCAGAAATGTGCTTTACTTGAAACTCATTTAAAGACTAAAAGTACTAAGAAAACATGTGATAAGAAGTTTGGAAGATGGAATTGGATATCAAATGTTAGCTACAGCCCAAATAGTTACAGAATTATAGTTGGTTGGAATTCTGATAATATTGAGGTCACTGTTGTAGCCAATCAATACTCTGTCTTGTGGAAGTTAAAAGTACAAAGGAAGAGATATATATATATATATAAGCTTCATCTATGCATCTAACTTTAACATAGATAGAAGAAGCTTATAGAGGAATTTAGAGGGGCATAAAAGAGTGGTGAATAGATATCCATGGATATTGATGGGTGATTTCAATGTCACACTCAAGCCAGTGCGGCATTCTAGTTGATCATCTATTATGACTAGTGATATGTGTGAATTCAGAGATGCAGTTATTATATTGGAAGTTGAAGATTTATGCAGCTCTGGATTTCATTTCACTTGGACAAAATCACTGAAAAACCTCAATAGCACTTTAAAGAAGCTGGATAGAATTATGATTAATGAAGAATTTTTGGGTCAATTTGACCAAGCTCATAGTATGTTTCTTCCATATTTGGTGTCTGATCATAGTCCATCCATGCTGATTATTCCTAACAGAATTGCAAAGAAAAAGAAATCATTCATGTTTGCAAATTATGTAGCTGATAAAAATGGCTTCCTAGAAACTGTAAAGAGTGTTTGGGATAAGAAGGTAAAAGGGAATGTAATGTACAGGGTGGTCCAGAAACTTAAACAATTAAAGAAACCTTTAAATATTCTAAACTGGAGTAATGGGAACTTGTTTGGCAAAGTTGTTATCTTAAGAGATAAACTTAAAGAGGCCCAAAGTGTTGTTGATGCTGATCCTTTTAACAATAATAAAAAAGAGGTAGCAGTTCACTTGTTTGAGGAATACACAATTGCTGCAGAAGATGAAATTAAACTGTTACATCAAAAAATCAAGATCAAATGGCTAAAAGAGGGTGATAGGAATATTGCTTATTTTCATAGAGTGCTAAAAGCCAAAAGGCATAAAAGTAGGGTGGAGTCAATTTGTAGGGAGGATGGCAAAAGATATGTTGGTGATGAAGTCTCAGATCAGTTTGTTCATCACTTCAACAAGTTTCTGGGAACCTCAATGTCTGTAATGCCTCTTAATTCATTAGGAGATATTGTGAAATTAAAGCTTACTGATGAGGTGTTATTTTATACACTTTTTCAAGGTCATTTAACCCCATAAATTGAGTGTTAATGTCTAAAATAGGTACTTAATCATTCCTTTTTAGGTATTTTGCATTTGGAAGGCATTTGGAGGAAATACACGTGACTTGGGCTCATTTAAAGAATAAACGGACAAGACTACGGACCTACACCAACATTTCTCAAGATTATGTTCTTAGAGGCTGGAGACGGCGTCAGAGATTTGGCGACAGCGTCAGAACATGGACGACCTAAAGGAACTCTAGAAGATTCGGTGTCATGAGATTAAGAATACCATTCAACGCACGCGTGAAGTACCTAATATTGTTTTGATCATAACTCCTTCATACAAACTCAGATTTTGACGATTCAATAGCTCACGCGTTCAGAACGAGAAAATCTACAACTTTGCGAGAAATGTCACTGTGACGGCGTCCCATGTTATTGGTGACACCGTCATGAAGGTCGGCTAGGGTTTTGCCTATAAATACAACCTCATAACTTCGTTTTTATCAAGCCCCTAACCCTAAGTCTGATTCTAGGTTTTGGGTAGGTGTTTTTCCAGCAACTTAGAAGACTTAATTCATTCCATAAACATCTTGTAACGGTTTGATTATCACTTATATCTTAAATCATGTATTTAATTCCTTTTGTTGATTATGATTTCTATTGTTTGAGTATGCTTGGCTAATTCATCTAGTATTTATTTGGGTATGCATGAACCTTGTCATTGATTGATTATATCTTGTTATTTTTGATAGATTCAATGAGTATAATTGATTATAGTTTATAATTCTTATTTCCTATTGCTTCTTGTTGATGGATGTGCGTGTTAGGCTCTAGAAAACCAGCTTTTGTCTGTATCGCTATTGATATGTCTAGGGAAACATGATTGTGTAGAAAGGATACCATCAGGTAACAGTCTTCATACTACCTTGCCCCCTAATATGGTTGATCCACTCTTAAGATATTTCACATGCATTTAGTATACCATTAGGGGCCTTGTAATAGTCTTCATACTACCTTACTTGTGCGTTGCTCTAACGGAATACTAAGTAGACGGCGGGTTCGTGTAATCCGTTCATGACCTAGGAAATACTTACACATTACATCTTAAGTGTGACAAAGCAATAGGTAGAATTGGATAGCTAGCAAGGAGTAGTGCATCCCAAGTGAATACGCTTCATTGTATAATTGTTCTTGCCATTAGATTATAACTAGTAGTTAATTAGATTAAAACAAACCAACCTTCAAACCCGAGATTTACTTGCTTTCATAAAATATAAAAATATAAAAAGAATCTTCCTTCAACCCTTAGACCTTAGTAAACATTTGATCCGGCCTTCACAGTGCTATTCCCCTAGAGAACGATAACAACCCCCGAGCCTTGCCTATACTACACTGCAACGATTAAGTACACTGCCTAGGGAGTTGTAAAACTTCGTGTAGAAGTCTAACGACGACCGCATCAAGTTTTTGGCGCCGTTGCCGGAGAATAGTTAGGTTTTGATCATAGTTTAGCTAGTTTTACTTGCTTGAATCCTTTCAAGTAAGATTTAAATTCCGCATATTAGCTTTCTTGTAGTCTATCTTTTCTTCGTGTTATCTGTTTCGTAACCCATTCTCGTCAACCACCATGGGAGACAGGAATCCTATCCTCACTCTAGGAGATTACTCCAAACCTAGCCACGAGGGCTCTAGGAATACCATCGAGCTCCCCAAAGGGAACAACGTGGTACCTCTTCGATTCGACACCATTCGGTTGGTGCAAAACGGATGCTCATTCCACGGACTTTGATCCGAGGATCCTAACCAACACCTCAAGGATTTCCTTAAACTTATGGACTCACTTGACCTTGACGGTGAAATAGGGAAAGAACGCGCCTGCTTTTATTTCAATTTTCCATACTCGATCAAGCTAGCAATTGGCTTGAATGCCTTCCAGCAGGATCCATCTCCACATGGGAGGATCTTATTACCCGATTCCTTGCTTAATTCTTTCCACCGAGAAGGACCGTAAAACTCTGCAATGATATCCTGATGTTCCAACAATATCATGGAGAATCTTTATCCGAAGCATGGACTTGTTTCAAGGACTTACTCCAAAAATTCCCTCATCATGGCATCGACCTTTGGCTCCAAGTCCAAATTTTTTATGACCATGTCAATCCCATCACAAGATGAACCATTGACTAATCAGCCGGTGGTAAGCTTTGTGACCTCAACGCCGAAGAATCCTGGGCATTATTAGAGGACCTCGCCCTCTATGACAACAAAAGTTGGAACGACCCAAGAGATTTTGCTAAGCCGGTCAAGGCAATCACATTGCCTCAAGATGTCCCGAGTACATCTGATCGCCGTCTAATCGAGCTCAAAAATCAAGTCCAATGCTTGATGGAAGCTCATCTTGCTCCGATACAACCCACACGAGTAAATAAAATCACTACCCCATGTGAAATCTGCAGTGGTCCCCACGATACTCAGTATTGCATGGAAGACCCCAAACAAGCCTTTGTTAAATACACATCCTCGCATACCGATGAAGTGGGAGGTAAAAGGTTCACTCCGAACCATGGACCAAGAAATTTTAATGATGCCACCAACACCTAGAAGGAGAAACCAAACTTTAACTAGGCACACACCCAAACCTTCACTAGACTACAAGGCAGATCGATCTTCGTCCACTCCTCTAGTTATCAAATGATGCTTAAAAAGGCGTTACTTGATTTCGACTCTAACCAAGAGAATAGGTTATCTCACCTAAGAACCTAACTAGAACAACAATAAGACGACATGATTGGCAAGATTAACCTCCTTTAGAAAACTGTTTTTGAGAAACTTAATAATGTGTCTACCCCCGATAATACAGGAAATCCCATGGCTCCCAAAAGCATTGCAGTAATCAGCCATGACGAAAGGGAGGAACTCAAGAAGAAAAGAATCAAAAGCCCATCAAAATTGCTCTCCCTAAAATATCTATATCCCGCATCTATAAAAGAACTAAACAAAAATCCTTCAGCTCTAAAACGCGTTCATTTTGTCAATTCAATTGTTATCCTAAGCACAGATAGTGATATGGAAGAAGAAGACGACTCATCGACCAACGCATGCAATCTTGACCTCGGTGGTATGGTAAAAGGAAGAGCAGAGATAAAGGAGCAAAGCAAAGAAGAGAATGAAATGAAGACTGACATGGAAGTAGAAGAAGAAATTGAAGAGGAAGAGAGTGAATTTGAGACTGATGAAGAAGTTAAAGAAATAATCGAGGAGGAGGAAGATGACAGAGTTGATGAAAACTTTAACTCATTCCCAACCATAGAGGAATTAACACAGCATGAATGGCTATTAAAGAATCTTTGACCTCCATGGGTAAAGGCATGGATAAGAGCCGAAAGCCCGAACAACATCAAAATTTCCTGCATGATCGGTCACTTCTTCAAGAGACATGCCTACAAAAACCTAGAATCACCAATCAACATCATGTCTAGGTATCAATATAATCAGATCATGGCCTATGGGCTTAGATCAAGGCAAAAACCATCAAAACCCGATAAAATTAGCAACTTTGTAGGAAAAGTGAGACATTTAAAAGTTTTTATAGGAAGCTTCGCCTATGAATACGACTTCATGATATTGGAAGATACCAGTAGCATTATCGATTGCCACCTTAGAGAAATGGTTTTCGGAAGACCCTTCATTGATGAAATTGGCCTTGTCTACAATGAAAAAGAAGGAACGGTCATTTTTAAGCAAGATGATGAGAATATCACATTTAAAATGCCCTACGCCATTGAGATATTTAAGCAAACAAGACTCATGGGTTTAAGCACCGATTCCATACCCCCGTCCGCCTATAAAGAAAACTTTGGCCATGGAAGAACACACTACTATCAAAGCTTACTCATCGGAGATGAGTATAAACAGGACAAAGGTGATAGGAGAGGAATTAGGCATTTGATGAGGAATTAGTGCCAATAGTATCGGCTAGGGATGATTAGTGCCACAAACTATAAACCACAGGGATGATTTTTGCAATTTACTCTTTTTTTAATGTTCACACTTAAAAGTGTAGCTGCAAAAGATATAAAAATTATTAAATGTTTAATCCTAAAAGTGTGGACAAAATGTTAAAATGTCTACACTTATAAGTGTGACCTTTTAATAGAAAATTTATTTCACTAAGTGTAGCTTGTTGTAATTGTACACACTTATATGTGTGAGTTATTTTTTTAAAGATTTGTGACACGTATAAATGTGCCAAAATTATGGTCCATATAAAAAAAAGTCAATGGTTGACTATACACCATGGAGAAAAAACCGTAAAGAATTCAACTATTTTTTGTAGTGTTATATGATAAATAATTAGGCCCCTCTTAACTCAAATTCCTGGCTCCGCCCCTGGTGGAAACGGCGTCACGATTAACACGCGACGTCATCACGATTAACACGCGACGCCGTCACCACGACACCTGTGATGGGGTCAGGATTTTCATGACGACGTCAAACGCTCAGGTCCAGAAAACTTAAAAGTTTTTAATTATTTTTTAAAATAAAACTTATACAATATTTAATATATGTATTCTTCTGTATAAACCTGCAAAAACCTGACAAATCCAATAATTCTTTCATCCTATCTATCGAGTCGAACCCTAAATTCACATTGTATATTGGTAAATCGCACATTTTATGCTTGGTATAGTTGTCTTTATCTTTGATTATAGGTTATATTTGATGAGAAGAAGCTTGGAAGTTCTGAGGAAGTTTCATTGGATGATTCTTGGAGGATGATTTAACCAGTTATCGCATATTTCTTCTCCATTATTGAGTAAACCAGGGGAGTACTAGTTTCTTTTCCTTGTTTTCTTTTCTCTTTATTCGTTTCAATGGGTACTTCTCGAGAACATTGAGGACAATGTTCAACTTAAGTGTAGGGGGGAAATAAGCCTTAAAAATTATTCTTTCATTTGCCATTTGCTTTGTCCTTAAAATGATGGGTAATATATCGAAACATAGCATAAAAGATAATTTTTACCCAAATTTAAAAAAAAATTTTTATGACACATACCGACAAAAACCAAGTATTAATAGCGTCTCATGGATAGGAATTTATATTACTAGCATAAAAACCCTCACATTCCACCCCCACAATGTGAGGTTCAACTTCAGATATTATACCTTTAGCTTGTTCGAGTTAAGGAGTGAGCAATCATGTGTGTCTATTCTGTCATTACGGATGTGTATGCATAATTTTGTCACCTTTTCTGGAACATTGGTATTGGTTATTTTAGGATTATGAGAGTGTACCGATAGCATATTGAATTCTAGAACTTGTTTTTGTGATGCATCCCGAGACCGCATAGTGAGTATTTGGATTTTCTTGATAAGAGGCATTAGGATTAACCCATGTTTTAAACCTGTAATTGTTATGATGGTCATACCGATCATATAACTATCTTACACCCTTGCCATACACTCATCATTTGTGTATGATACCCCTAGTATAACCCTCTGAGCCTATCCTTTTTCATGGTTCTCGTAATTTTCTGATGGATTCTGGATTATTAATAAAGAGCATTGTCACCCTTAAACTAATTGTTACACCAAAAAATCCTTAGCCTACCTTGTATGTACTCGCCTTTAGTACGTTATTGTGTTTAACCTAAGTTAATTATTGAGTACACGGTTGCTAAATCCTTATCCTTGTAAATATAGTTTTGGGACGATTGGGGTTCATGGTAGTATTTATTTCACAAAAGAATAGGGAAAAATTTAACTCAATACCCCCATACGTTTGTTAAATGATCTCCATGTTATTTTGATCCACATTAAATCAGGTTATTAGATAGATTGTAAATATCGAGCATGTAAAAGCTCAAGTGTAGGGGTACGTATTATAAACCACATGTGATGTACTATGTTATTCAAAAAAAAGAGAAAAAAAAAGAGATTGATGTAGAGTTGTGTAAAGTTTGTATATCTTCATTCGAGTCTTAGCTTAGCAACCAAACCAGCGTATATTCATGTAAATAATTAGCTAACCCTTCCACTCTAAATTCACCCAAAGCCACCTAAATGTATCCCATCCGTGTTGTTCCATTATAAGTTTCGTTATACCTAAACCCCACAAACCCTTTAAAAAGACTCTTAATAGTAAGGAATAATGCTGCACTAGTGTGTTGGAGGTTTGATTCTTTACCAAGCCCTATTGTAATTTATTTTGTAATAAAATGGATGACAGGATAAGAGTGTTGATTTTTCGTTTCCCCTTATGTTATAATTTATTATACACCCATGTGAAAGAGAGAATCCCAAACACTTATGTGAGGTGCTAGTGTATACTTTATGTGCTTTTAATTATAAGGTCTAGAAGGTTGTGTTGTAAAATACTTTTAAAGATTAGGTAAAATGACCCCTTATATTGTTATTGTCTAGAAAGAAAAGCTTATTTGCTTGAGAACAACCAAATCCCAAGTGTAGGGGTATTTGATGAGGTGTCATTTTATACACTTTTTTGGGGTCGTTTAACCTCCTAAATCGTGTGTGTATGCCTAAAATAGGTAATTAATCGTTCCTTTTCATGTATTTTACATTTGGAAGGCATTTTGAGGAAATACATATGACTTGAGCTCATTTAGTGAAGAAACGGACAAGACTACAGACCTACACCAACATTTCTCAAGATTATGTTCTCAGAGGCTGGAGACGGCGTCACAAGATACACGTGACGCAGTCATAATTCAACCCATGACGACGTCAGAGATTTGGCAACGGCGTCAGAACATGGACGACCTAAAGGAACTCTAGAATATTCGGTTTCACGAGATTAAGAATACCATTCAACGCGCACGTGAAGTACCTGATATTGTTTTGATCATAACTCCTTCATATGAACTCGGATTTTGACGATTCAACAGCTCACGTGTTCAGAACAAGAAAATATACAACTTCCCAAGAAATATCATTGTGACGGCGTCACATGTTATTAGTGACGTCGTCATGAAGGTCGCTTAGGGTTTTGCCTATAAATACAACCTCATAACTTTGTTTTTATCAAGCCCCTAACCCTAAGTCCGATTCTAGGGTTTGGGTAGGTGTTTTTTCAGCAACTTAGAAGACTTAATTCATTCCATAAACATCTTGTAACGGTTTGATTATCACTTATATCTTAAATCATGTATTTAATTCCTTTTGTTGATTATGATTTCTATTGTTTGAGTATGCTTGGCTAATTCATCTAGTATTCATTTTGGGTATACATGAACCTTGACATTGATTGATTACATCTTGTTATTTGTGACAGATTCAATGAGTATAATTGATTATAGTTTATAATTCTTGTTTCTTATTGCTTCTTATTGATGGATGTGCGTGTTAAGCTCTAGAAACCCAGCTATTTGTCTGTATCGGCTGTGATAGTGCTATAGGATAACAATGATTGTGTAGAAAGGAATACCAAACGGTTAAACAATCTCATACTACCGTGCCCCCTAAGATGGTTGATCTACTCTTAAGATATTTCACATGCATTTAGTATACCCTTAGGGGCCTTGTAATAGTCTTCATACTACCTTACTTATGCGTTTCTCTAACGGAATACTAAGTAGACGGCGGGTTCGTGTAATCCATTCATGACCTAGGAAATACTTACACATTACATCTCAAGTGTGACAAAGCAATAGGTAGAATTAGATAGCTAGCAAGGAGTAGTGCATCCCAAGTGAATACGCTTCGTTGTATAATTGTTCTTGCCATTAGATTAGAATTAGTAGTTAATTAGATTAAAACAAACCAACCTTCAAACCCGAGATTTACTTGCTTTCATAAAATATAAAAATATAAAAAGAATCTTCGTTCATCCCTTAGACCTTAGTGAACATTCGATCCGGCCTTCACAGTGCTATTCCCTTATAGAACGATGTCGGTTACCCAAGAATCACTTAACTTCATTATTATGAACAAGAAAATAAGCTAGGAGATGATAAGAATTGTAGAGAGAGAAACTAAAGAGAGAAAGTAGAGAGAATTGGGAAGGTTACTTGCAAATGTGTAAGTTACAAATGACCAACCTCCTCACTTTCCTTAAGGAGGTGTATATGTATCAAAACTAAAAGGCTTTCATGCCTTTAGTAATTCTACGGGCCGGGCTCAGGATTACTTGGGCTTTCGCCCGAAATAACACGTGCTGGTTAGCTTACATTTTAAGAGCTGTTTACCCGTCTAATCCTATTACAATTTATATTAATTATACCGGTACCTAATAAATTAATGAACCGAACTCCATTGTCGACTCAATATTTTGAGGCTAACAATCTCCCTGAAGTTGATTCATTGTGACACTGCCTTCGTGAGATCAATGAGATTGCTTTTGTCTGTTTACTCTTATGATCTTTTGTCACTGTCGACATTGTTTGGCTTGTTCCATCATTGCTTGTGATCTATGATCTTGAGCTTTTGTCATTGTCTTTTGACTTTGTCTTTTCGTTCGAGATCTTTAAATCTTTATCCTTCCATCTTGATCGTCTTTGCCGCCTTGCAATCTTGTGTCTTGACCAACATGCTCATACTTTGCATCATCTTGAAAGCTTGCTAACAATCTCCCTTGATAGACTTGATATCTTTGAAGGAAGATCTTGTATATCAGAGTTTGTGCGGAAGTCTTTGTCTTTAATTCTTGAGCTTTCATGATTCTTGAATCTTGATGCTTATAGTATGTCTTTGTAGTTTGAGCATGAGCATGTGGTAATGAATCCGACTTCAGCTGGAATAAGGCATCACCATCTCCATCTTTATGTGAATCTTGAAATAAAACAGTTAGCAATAAAGCGTGTGGACGAATATGGCTTTGTCATTCGTCCGGATTTGGTTAGATTAACCTTCGGTTCCGTAGGACCATTTTACAGTATAAATATTGTACCCTGAGAACAGGTACTTCAAAGAATCTTCTTGACACAATGGTTTTCCAGCTCAAAAACATAGCATCTTTCTAACACAGATGATTAGATTTTACCATGCTTGCTAGTTCTCATACGGAACGTCTCAATGCAGACAAACGTAAGAGTGAATCAGATAGTTACTATCTTTTTTTTAAGCCGTCAATTTCATTTCCTGGATACAAAGTTTGATTCACATTGATCGCAACCATCGTTTCTTTCCTGTTGACACAAAGTTATTCATATAGAATCTTGCAAGTCCCCTACCAAGAGCTTGTTTTTGCTGGCCCAAGCAGGATTTTCCATCTCTTGTGAGTACTAATGTGAATACCTTAAGTATCACTCGGATGTTCTGGCAAAATCACAAGGATAATGCGTAGGACTCTTGTTAACAGCTTGTGAACTTATTGATGTTCAACAAGTGTTTGTAATGGAATGTGTCCTAATGAGATTTATTTTATTGATCTCTTGGCTCTAGACTCGATTAGTGCGTTTTGGTTTTAGTACTCGGAGGCTGGAGCAGACTGCCACCTATTCAATATTAACTAACTCGGAGTGAGAAAGTCAATAGAAGTCGTGTGTATCTTCATGACAAATGAGACAAGTTTCTGTTGAGAGAAACCCGAATGGCTGGGGAGGGTTGTGCATTGCATCACTGGGTCCATGATGTCGACTTCAATATCAGAATTCATCTTTGTGAAAACCAATAGATTATGTATTGACCCGGTTTCTGCCTAAGGTGTAGGGAGGGCTTCTTTAATTTCACCCTTTATCCATACATTTCTTTTTCATTCTTTAACCCCTTTAATGCTTACCAAGACGTCATTACTAACACCTTGTTAGTGTTAGCTCAATCTTAGTCGGCATTCTTCCCTTATACACATTCATCTCCAATCATACCTAAGGACTGATATTTCTAGCTATGGGATGTCCGTGGGTAGATCCCTCCGGTTCTGGTTAGATCATATGACTAATGCCTAACCTAACCACCTTATGACTTCAGAATTGTCGTAAATTAAGATGTTGTTGGATATGAGATCGTAACCATAAAACCTTTTCGAAGAGTATCAAGCACTTTGAGTCGATTAGATCACTTATTATTTTCAAGATCACATTTTAATTATATTTCTCCCCTTATTTTAAATACTAATTCACTTAGTTTTTGAAATACCTTGTGATTAAAATTTATCTTGAAAATACTGTGGGAAAAATATTATTATTCTTAGCATGAATTATATGGAACATTAACTTGCTCCCCTTTAATTTTACATATGTTTGACACCAAAAAAAATGATACCAAGTTATAAAATGAATATAAAATTGAGGGTTAGCATTGTTGAGCACACAATTTTGAAAGATTATGAATTGTCATTGAAGAATTCTTGAAAAATTATGCTCAACCACCTAATCATCTTATAACAAATAATCTATTTCATAGTCATTATTATTTCTTAAATGTTATTAATATCTTTTATAATGTGTTGAATACATAAGAATTGACATGATATGTGTATCCAACAATCATTAAAACATTGTTTTTTAAGGAGAAAAACTCCCCCTCGAAACATGACTCCTTTAAAAAAAAATGACACCAAAAAGTTAAGATAATTGGTCTAGAAAAACAATATGAGACTCGAGTGTTTGAACACACTATTTTGAAAGATTTTGAATTGTCATTGAAAAATTCTTGAAAAATTGTGTTCAACTTTTTGAAAAACCAAATGTTAGAAGACTTCTCTTCTAACGCTAAGGATAAGCGCACTTATGCGTACACTCTCCTTTGTCATTCGGGTCCGAGTTGCAATCTGAGAGTGATTACAAGTCATTAAGAAAAATTAGAAATGACATGTTTTGAAAACATTTGAAACTCCTGTTCGAACTTCATTTACATGCCCGTGTCGATGTTAATCAACATTTCTAGGTACGTAAATGTTATCGATTCCAAGAGACATGTCGAGAAGAATATTATTTTTTTTTGAAACATTTTCTGATTTTTTGATTTTGTATTTTCTTTTTGAAATTTTATATTTTTGTATTTTGCTTTTTTCAAAAATATGTACATGGTGATGTTTGATGAAGTATCAAGCAGATTCATTTGTCAGAACCTCCAGTTCTGCTGGAGTCAAACATCTCATACCAATTCGCCTGACAAGATACTGAAACCTATCTTCGGATAGGGCTTTAGTAAACATATCAGCCAATTGGTATTCAGTTCTGACAAAGTACAATTCAATTATACCGTTTTCAACCTGTTCCTTGATGAAATGATACCGAGTATGGATGTGCTTGGTACGGGAGTGCTGCACGGGGTTGCATGAGATTGCTATGGCTGACTGAGAGTCGCAATACAATGGTATTTTGTTGTAGTTGAAGGCCGATAATCATGAATTGTGTCCTCATCCACATTACTTGAGCACAACTTGCAGATAACGCCATGTATTCAGCCTCTGCGAATGACATTGCAGTGCAGTCTTGCTTCTGACATCCCAGCTGACATAATTTTATCACCTATGAACTTTTATTCCTCCAAAGTGCCAAATTTGCATTCTAACAATCTAACCACATGATCGGCATCTGAAAAAGCTGTTAGTTCAAAGCTAGAACCCTTCGGATACCAGAGTCCTATGTTAATGGTACCTCTTAAGTATTGAAAGATCCCTTTAACCTCTTTAAGGTGTTTTTCAGTCGGTCTTGCTGATATCATAGCACAATAACAAACTGCTTGAACTAATTTGTCGTACTAGATGTCAGATACATGAGTGACCCTATTTGCAGGTAGTCAGTGTGGTCTACGGGTTTACCACTCAAGTCTGCATCTAATTTAGGTTTGGTAGCCATTGGTGTACCAATGCTTTGTCCTTTTTCCATACCATGTTTTTTAAGAATCTCTAAAGTATATTTGTCTTGATTGATAAAAATACCGCGTGGGGATTGGTGGATTTGAAGTCCTAAAAAGAATTTCATTTCCCCCATCAAGGACATCTCAAATCTACTGTGCATTAATTTTTCAATTCGTTTAGAAAATTTAGGGTTTGTGGAACCAAAAATAATATCATCAACGTAAATTTACACAAGTAGAATGTCCTCCCCGTATTTTATCGTGAATAGGGTCGGGACAATGATACCTTTAGTAAAACCTTTGGAAATCAGGAATTTTGAGAGTTTATCATACCAGGCTCTCGGAGCTTGTTTTAATCCATATAGAGCTTTCCTTATACGGTAAACTTTTTCTGGATGAGCAGGATCAACAAATCCATCTGGTTGTGCAACATAAACCTCCTCCTTCAATGGACCATTAAGAAATGCCATTTTCATATCCATCTGATAATTTGGAAAAGACTTATGTACAACATATACGACAAAAATCCTGACTGTCTCCAAGCGAGCAACTGGAGCAAATGGTTCTTCGAAATCAATACCCTCTTCCTGAGCATAACCCTTTGCTACAAGTCGTGCTTTGTTGCGAATTATAGTTTGGTCTTCATCCTTTTTGTTTTTCCATAACCACTTTAGCTTGATTACGTTCTTACCAAAAGGTTTGTCAACGAGTTCCCAGACTTGTAGTCTATCAAACTGATGAAGTTCTTCCTGCATTGCTTCTATCCATGCATAATCAGCCATTGCCATTGCATCCTTAAGCTTTTCTGGTTTAAAACAATTCTTACGTGATGCGAACATGACACATTTCATGGATCAGTTGCAAGTTGTCAATCTTGTTTGTACTGGCTTGGATGGACATGCCACAACCAGATTGTTAACTGGTGATCTTTTGTTCCATACGTTATTCAGAATCATGAGTGTTGATTTGAAGGTCAGCAAATTTGAATTACCAATATTGCGTGAGGAAGACTCAGCATTTTCTTATACCGATGTACAGAAAGGATTGGTAAATTCTGCTTGATTATCGTTGTTTTCCTCAGCATAATCATTTGTTGGAGTTGTCGGTTCTGATGTGGGCTGAATATGCGTTGAAGGTAGTGTGTCTTTTTTAATAGAATTGTCGGTGGGAGAAGAAGACTTGTTGACACGAGAAGTACCATCATTGAAAAATTCATCGTACAAAGGACCGAAAAGAAGATCCAACTCCTGTTGTGATGGAACTGTTGTATCTGCTGAAGGAGAAACATTTTGTAGTTCTGATGCGGGGTCAGGGTTATCATAATCTGACGCCTTTTGTAGTTGCGGAACGAGGCCTGAAGTGTCATTAGCAACAGACGTCTCTGAAATAAGCTAGGAAATGATAAGAATTGTAGAGAGAGAAACTAGAGAGAGGAAGTAGAGAGAATTGGGAAGTTTACTTGCAAATGTGTAAGTTACAAATGACCAACCTCCTCACTTTCCTTGAGGAGGTGTATATGTATCAAAACTAAAAGGCTTTCATGCCTTTAGTAATTCTACGGGCCGGGCTCGGGATTACTTGGGCTTTCGCCCGATACACGTGACCGGTTAGCTTACATTTAAGAGCCCGTTTACCCGTCTAGCCTATTACAACGTATATTAATTAATGACCGAGACCTAATATAATTAATGAACGAACTTCCATTGTTTGACTCAATATTTTGAGGCTAACAAACGATAACAACCCCCGAGCCTTGCCTATACTACACTACAACAATTAAGTACACTGCCTATGGAGTTGTAAAACTTTATGTAAAAGTATAACGACGACTGCGTCACTTAGTTTAGAGGAAGCTGGGGAAATGATTAGAGAAGTCATTGATGAGGAAATTAAGTCTGCTCTCTTTGATATTGACTCTTCTAAAGCAGGAGGACCAGATGGATATTCTGCATGTTTTTTTAAGAAATCTTGGTAGATTGTTGGGAAGGAGATCTGTATGGCTATTATAGAATTTTTCAACTCTGGCAAAATCCTTGGTGAGATAAATGCTACTTTGATTTCATTTGTGCCTAAAATAGATACTCCTTATAGAGTATCTGATTTTAGCCTCATTGCATGCTGCAATGTTCTATACAAAAACATTAGTAAAATTCTCACTAATAGAATCAAATGTGGACTGAGTAAGATAGTAAGTCTCAACCAAAGTGCATTTATTCCAGGTAGACACATACAAGATAACATCCTCATTACTCAGGAACTATTAAGAGGGTACAATAGGAAGAGTGGAGCCAGAAGGTGTGCTATGAAGATTGATCTTCAAAAAGCTTATGATACCATTAACTAGGAGTTCTTAAAAGAGGTTCTGCAAATTTTTGGCTTTCATGAGTCTATGATTAATTGGATTATGACTTGCATCACAACTGCATCATTTTCCATTTGTGTGAATGAAGAGATAAAAGGGTTCTTTAAGGGGGTAGGGGATTAAGGCAGGGAGATCCTATCTCACCATACTTATTTACCTTAGTTATGGAAGTTTTTAACATGATAATGATCAAGAATGTCAATGAGGCTACTCACTTAAAATACACTATGGGTGTAGTGACCTTAAACTCACATACATGTGCTTTGCAGATGATTTATTGGTGTTGTGTAATGGTGATATTGAATCATTAAAAGTAGTGAAGAAATTTCTTGATGAATTCAGTAAAGTATCTGGTCTATACCCAAATCTCAGCAAGAGTACAATATTTTTTGGAAGTGAATCTGACAATGACGTGGCTGATATGTTGCAAATTCTTCCTTTTAAATGTGGCAAACTCCCCATGAAATATCTAGGAGTTCCATTGCTGGCTAAAAGGTTGTGTTGGGATTAAAAGCCTTCTTGAAGTTACTGCTGCTAAGGTTTGTGTTACTACTGCTAACACAAAGATAATGAAAAATATGCTAAGTAGTTAGTATTGCTAGTGTAACTTAGTACTGCTAGTATATGTTAGTACTGCTAGTATATGTTAGTACTGCTAGAGTAAAGTTAGTACTGCTGGTAAAGATTGAAGAAAATATTCTAAGTAGTTAATGCTGCTTGTACACAGTTAATGTTGCTGGTGTATAAACTGCTGGTGTTCAGAGTTAATGTTGCTGGTATAAAGTTACAATTGCTCAAAGATTAAGATTGCTGAAAGAGTTTCTACTGTCAAAGAATAGATAAATACAAACGGAAGGATAAAGATTGATTGGAGATCAAGATTACTTACGTGATAAGTATTAGTTATTTATAGAATATATCATAGAGAATATTCTAAGTTTTAGGAATATATTGTAAATTGACTAGGACTCCTTGGTGTATAAAAGGAGGTCCTAAGGCATAGAGTTTGCTATCTAGAAATCTTTTGTTTTGATATCGTTATAGCTTATTGTTTTGTAACCCTAATACTAGTTAGAGTATTCGTATTAATATATTGAAGCTTTGTTTGTTAAACTGTGTGTTCATTAGAATTACTATTCTATTGCATATTCTTCTTATTGATCAAAGATTAGATTCCGCATAATCTTTGATATATTTTATAAAGTTTCTACCATAGTTGTGTAGGATTTATCTTGCATAACTAAACCTTACATAAGCTAAGGAATTCAAGATCTATTCAAGTGGGATCAACAAGTGGTATCAGAGCTTCTTGTTGAGAAGCTTTGAATAAGAAGAAACTGCTTTTACACACAAGGTCTGTTTGTTACAAAGAGATTGATCAAGACTCAACACATATGATGGTTGCATAAAAAGTGCCTATGCTCAAACCAGGTGAGTATGATCTTTGGAGGATGAGGATGGAACAGTACATCCAGATGATTGATTATTCTCTATAAGAAGTCATAGAGAATGGTAATGCACCTCTAATAACAAAAGTTGTTGAAGGTGTTGAGACTACAATTGCTCCTACAACTGCTAAAGAAAAGGCACAAAGGAGGTTAGAGTTGAAGGCAAGAAGCACTTTATTGATGGGCATCCCTAATGAACATAAATTGAAGTTTAACTCCATCAAAGATGCCAAGTCATTGATGCAGGCTGTTGAGAAGAGGTTTGGAGGGAATGCTACTACTAAAAAGACTCAGAGGAATCTTCTAAAGCAGCAGTATGAAAATTTTATTGCATCTAGCTCAGAGGTGTTAGATCAAACCTTTGATAGGCTTTAAAAGCTTATCAGTCAGTTGGAGATTCATGGTGAAAGTATCTCACAAGAAGATGTGAATCAGAAGTTCTTAAGAAGTCTGTCACCAGAATGGAACACACATACCATTGTGTGGAGGAACAAGCCTGAGATAGATACATTAAGCCTGGATGATCTTTACAACAACCTAAAGATCTATGAACCAGAGGTCAAAGGAACATCAAGCTCAAGCACAAACACATAAAACATAGCCTTTGTGTCCTCAAACAGCACCAGCAGTACAAATGGAGCAGTTAATACTGCTCATGGTGCTACAACTGCTAGCACTCAAGCTACTTGCTATCTGTTAATGCAACAACAAATTGTCAACTTGAGTGATTGCATGTCATATGTGCTTTACTTTGCAAGTCAACCAAAACAGTCCTACAATCTTTACTATGAGGGACTTGCAACAAATGAATCCTGATGATTTAGGAAGAGATTGGATTTAAGGTGTGCGGATCGGCTATGCTAAACAATGAGGGCTAGGAGTTTCTTGCAAGAACCTGGAATGGAAGTTTTTTTTTACAGTGAATGGTAATTGAGACTATTGTGTTTAGATAAGTCCAAGGTGGAGTGTTACAACTGCCATAAGATGGGTCACTTTGCAAGGGGTGCAGGGCTCCAAGGAACCAAGAAACAGGAATAGGGAGAACACAAGAAGGGTTGTGCCAGTAGAGACAACTACTTCTAATGCTTATGGTGTCTTGTGATGGGTTCTGGTTTGAATTGGAATGATCTTGCAGAAGAAGATACAATACTTATACTCTTCACTTAAAGTTCTAACTCTGAGGTATCTACTGATTCATAACTGTTTATCATCTTGTTTGGAAAATGTCTAAAATATTAAAGAAACAAAATGAGAAAAGAAACTGGTTAGTAAGACTTATGGTTAGATAAGTTAAATTTGGGTTTTTTTATTTTGCTTATAAACAGGTTTTGTGTCTGTTGAAGCCAAGACTCTAGTTTTATAAGAAAAATGAGTCTGTTTTGTGGAAGATATCAAAGTTTAAAATGTAAGATTCATTTAAGAGAAATAGCATTCAGAGGCTTAGGAGGAAGTTGGATTGGCTCAACAAAAAACTAAAGATGAAATTCAGCTAACAGTAGAAATTTTGAGAATTCATCTAAAAGCTTTAGCAAACTAATAGACTTTTTGTTAGTTGATTTGTGCAATAAAGGTTTAGGTATATTGCTGTTCCAATCACTATACCTGGAAACTCTTATGCCTCCAAAACCTGAGTTGTCTTCTCTTGGTCTAGAACGAGGTTGTGATATGATACGTGATACGTCCAGAAACCACTACTTAATATTATATGAGAAATTTATTATAAAATATTAGAATATATATAGTAGAATTTCTGAAACTGAATCAAGTATACCGTGAAGTAGTATAGAGTGTTCCGGGTGTTTATTCCACAACGAGGCTTTTGTAATGGTAAATAGATACAGTCGGAAAGATTTGAGTTGGGAGGAGAGAAATGTATTTGAGAGGTGCAAAGGAAGTTTAAATTAAACAATAATTAAAACAAAAACGTTTTTAAGAAAAATCCTAAAAATTAATGAAAATAAGCTAGAATACGTGAGCAACGAATCCCAGAACAAAGGGGGGAAGGAATACATAACTAAAATCTTTTAAATTAACCCATACAAATTATAATTTTTGCTTCTAAATACTAATAGGAACCATAAATAACGAAGAATTGAAAAAGACTAGACCGAAAACGGCGTTCGTTTGACCAAAAACGAGTCAAGACAAAAACAAAAACCGGAACCCGTTCTTTAAAAAATGTACAAGTTGTAAATATGACCCTTCGAAAGTTTTAAAATTTTTCCTACAAACTATATGGACAAATTAAAATTTTCTAAAAAAAGAAACTTATTTTTTTGATAATTTTTGTATTTTTTTATGAATTTTTAAAAACTTTTAACTAATTTAAATTTATATAAAAAATATTAACTGATTTCGAAAAATCTTTTTATGAAAAATTTTCATAAAAATACTTCTACACCATAAAAATACTTCGAAATATAAAAACACAAAGTTGGCTTGTATAAATAAGCTCGTTCAGTATAAGATGTTACAGATTTATTAGCTTAAATCACAAAAAGTACAATTAATTAAAAAGTCTTGAGTCTTAACAAAAAGACCCAAGGAGCAGCGGTATAAGTGTGTGTTATAAAAAAAAAATAAAGGGGGGGACTGTATCAGAGGGGTAGGGGTATCGAGTCTTGATCACCGAGGTCCTGTGTCTTTCCTCCTTTTTTTTGGAAACTTCAAAAGCAAAGTTGTTAGAAGCTACGTGAAGGGGGCTTAACAACTTTGTCAACTATGACTTTTTCTAAAAAGCTCTAAATAAGCTGAAAAATCAGCTTAAAAGTGACAGAATAGCTTAAAGTGGCTTAAAGCTAAAATTGAGCTAAGTCATTTGGCTATTGGTGGACAAATAAGCTAAGCTTGGAAAGAATAAGCTCAAACGGACTCTTAACACAAGCCTATATGCACTAGAGGCTAAAAGCTTAATGCGAAGAAGCTGTAATGCTTATACTTGTCAGAAATCATAACAAGCTTAAAAGGCTAAAATGCACTAAGCTGTTGTAATTAATTAAGCTAGAAAAAGGGCCATATATGCTTAAAAACTTAAACTATCTATCCGAACTTAAGCTATTTTGAACTATGTGAGCTTATGAAATAAGTGAAATAAGTAGTAAGTAAAAATTTAAAGAATAAGCAATCCCTACTCTCTACTTGAGCAAAAAACAGTCAAGGGCAAGGTTTGAGCTTAATATTAAGGCTATCAAATAAGCTCCTAAAGGATGAAAACTAAAGGGATTATACAATAGCATATAAGCTCTCAATATAGATAAGAAATTGGGCTTAAGAAAACTAAAAAGCTAGCTAGCAAGAAGAGCTTAAAATCTCCACTTTGCACCAAGGGAGATTAAAGTTACAACTAGGGGCTTAGTTGACAGCTTTCTTTACACAAGGGGCTTATTTGACAGCTTTTTAAAAGCTGTCAAATAAGCTCAAAATTAGAAAATAAGCTCAAACAGCTTATGTATACTATGAAGTAGACTTGTGCACCAATTTTTGACTTTTAAAAATCATTAAAACTTGCTGAATTTGTAAGGTGAAAAAGGGACTTTAGTTTTTTAAAACTGCTACTTAAAACACTTGGTGGTTTTTGACTCAAAAGTCAAAAGACCAAGGGGTGTTGACAGCTTGAAATAAACACACAAAGACACTCTTTTTAAAGCCTTAACTCATACATACAATGGCTTATTCAAATAAGCCATTGTATCCATTTTTTAAAACCCACAGTTAAAAAAATGTCTTGGAAAAACTTTGAAAAACAAATTTGAAACTTAAAAACTTTCAAAAACAGCCTCTAACCAGCTTAATACTTAAGCTAAAACTAGCTTGAGTACCACAACCCATACATAAACCTTTTTGACCCGTTTTCCATGTTAACCCAAACACCCTTTAAGTTTTTGAAAGTGGTTTAAAAACTTATAAAAAACTAACTTAAACTGAAGTTTTTTAAAACACTAACACTACTTAAGCTATTTAAGATAATGAAAAGACAAAAAGCAAAGCAAATAAGCACTTGAATGATTAATGATAAGCTATGACAGTTTAAGCTTATTAAGACAGTTTTTACCAAATTGCATAAAAATGAAATGGCAAGCACTAACAAACAAACTTTAGCATAAATTTACACTAATAAGCACAAAAACAGTAGTAAGCTAAGTAAATAAGCCAAATAAGCTTATTTGCTACAGTAAAAGCAAAGTTTGAAAGAAATTTTACCTTTAGTCCTTTGTTCATAAAGGATTCTTTGAAACCTAATTAAGCTCTAAATCCTACCCCAAGCTTAAAAATAAGCTTAAACTAAGTCATAACCCAATAAGCCATCCACATTTGCCTATTCATCCATGCTTTTCAATCCAACAGTGACTTGTCCACCCTTTTGATTTTCCCTTAACTTTTGTTTAGAAACTTTGAAAACAGATTATAAGATATAAAAAAAGTGAAATAAATAACTTAGCAACACAATTTATAAAATTAACTCAGCTTAATTTTCATTAAAAGAAATTGAGTACAAGTACATGAAAACTTTTAACTTAGAAAAACTAACTTAAGACTACTCTTGAACTAAAAAAAACTACTTCAGCCACAATGGCTTTACAATCTTTATATAGGAAAAAAAAGAAACGACTAGGACTTTGTGTCTTCTCTTTTGTGCTTTCTTGTAGACACAACAAGTGAGTTGTGTTTGTTGTGAGAGTGTAGACAACACAAACAGTTCCTAGCCTTTGGATTGCTTTTGTGCTTGTTCGGATCATCATCTCCACCCTTCATCATGCTCGAAAGTTGTGAGATTGCCAAGTTGGCAATTGGGATTTGTGATAGGGATTAAGGTTTAATCCCTTGTGGTTAATAGTTGCAGGGTTTGAGGAGAAAACGAAGGGTAAAAACTCTCTCCTGGTTCATCTTTCTTTCTCTTTTATAGATGTCCCGCTTCTTTGCATTGTGTTTGTTGTGTTTGTTTGGTGAGAGCAAACCAAAAACCAATCTTGACCCTTAATCCTGCCTTGGAGCCCTAACCAAATCATCACAGCCCTTGATGTGTGTTGTGGTGCCATGGATTGCCAACGTGGATGTATCATGTGATGAGGGGGTTAGTGGAGGTGAGGTGAGGGTTTTATCCATTGAATTGTGTAGGTATGTGAGGTTGAGTGTTATGGGGAGAGGGAAAAGGTGAGGAAGGAGAACCCGTGAACAAGTTCTTGGGTTTTGTTTTTGGCGGGAAACCTGGTTTTTCTTGGCCCAAGGTGACACGTGAGGGGGGGGATTGAATAGTGAAAATGGCGGGTTTATTATTTGAGAGAGAGACAGGGTAAGGTTTGGTGAAATGGCAGCTTTGGTCCCTCAAAGATATAACCCTTATTGCATCCATGGTCCTTGTGTTGTTATAGTTTTGGGGACTTGGCAAAACAAGTCCCCAAAGGTTATATCACCTTTTGCAATACTCGTCCTTGGTGTATTAAAAGTTTATGGACTTGGCAGTTTCACCCCTTGGAGTATATCTTTGCCAAATTGGCAGTTTGGCCCTTGTCTTCATTTCCTCCCTTTTCTTCATTAAATACAAGTTTAGGGATTTAGCAATTTTAACCCTCAAACTTATATTCCTTCACATGTTGACTTTTGGATTTGTCGGGGTTGACTTTCAGGCTTGGGCTTGGACTTTGACTTTGTCTTTTTCCTACTTTTCCTTTCTGAGTCCGGTTTTGTCGTTTTGGCTTCGTTTTTCATCTTTTTCTTAGATATCAGTTCCTGCACAATACAATTAGCAAAACAAGCGTATATTTGGCATTTTAAGTCCGTTTTTGGTTATTTTAGCGTTTTTAAAGGCAAAAGGTATGTGTAATTAAACACATACCACTTAACAATCAAGGTTATAATACTAAACATCCTAAGCTCAATCAAGAAATCATATGTAGGCAAATTGACAATTTTATAAGCATGCATAATATCACAATAGCCAAAGTGTATCAGGGTGCATGCAAGTATGAGTTTAGGATGATAAAATTAAATGATCATCCAAGACAAGTAATATTGCTCGTACTTCATACTAAGTTACTAATAAGTAGTATAAGTTTGAATACCTAAGCATAATAGATTGGTAAATAATATAGATAATAATGTCATAAAGTAATTTCCCTCATAGCCCACTTCTTCATGTTTCTCCACAACATTCTGAGACTTTTTCCCATTGAGCTTACTCCACCATGCTGCTCATCTCGTAATTGAACCTGATGGTTGATGATTTCGGTTTGGCGGGTATAAAATGGTTCTAAGTGAGGGTCAATATTAGGTGGGTTTTGAAAAACTTAAGGAACTTGATTGGTTAAAGAATTGACATAACAAATAGGGGAAGGAGTGCTTGTACGTGAGGTCCCTTCGCCATTTCCATCATCATCATCATCGTTAAGATGAGAAGAAGATGGTTGGTCAAAGGTGGAAGAAGAAGAAGTGGAGTGACGACCTCTTCTCGTGCCACGATCCTTTCTAGGCTTTCGCTCTTGTTGAGCGGCAAGAGGATTCATGACACTATCGTACAAGATATAAGACTCATTGTTTAATTTAGGATTTTCATTCATGATGACATTAAACAAACAGGTCAATAACATACCATAGGGTAAGATCAATCGCTTTTGTTTAGTGACCCACTCCATTCACTTTGTCATGAAATAGGCAAGGTTGAACTTTTCAGAGTGTACGACATAATAGAGCATGTAACAAAGACACACGGGAACATGATCCCGATTACCCTTAGACAAAAGACATTTTTCTAAATAATTTCTTCTAAAGGCTTCAGGGTTGGCTCAATTTCACGAGTTAGAACTTGATATTCAAGAACATCAATTTCTTCCTCATGACGGATGCGACGGACTTAACCTTCTCTATCAATTCGAATAGACAAAATGATGTCATCAGGAGAAGGAGGGTTTGTTTGATATGGACCATCCGTAGGGACACCATATGCCAATTCGTCAAGTGAACATTTGTCCGTAAAGACGCAGGCACCCTCACAAGGTATGTCAACAATTTGAGCTAATTCTTCAAGAGAGTAAGAAAAAAATTGGTTTTGGATCACAAATTCGATGAACATTTCACCTTCATCGGAATAATTGATTTGATATTGACTATAAAACTCAAGAATGAATCGAGGACAGATTTGGTCACTAATTTCAAGGAGACACTCAAACTCGACAAAACAGAACATAGACCAAACATAATTTAGATCCGCGAAGTTGTCAAAAACCACCCGACCCTTATGAATGTAACGACTTTCAAGATTTCTTAGTTTTTCTTTTATAGGTGTACGGTTTTCATATGATATTATTGGTATGTAGGCTCTTGTATTTTTGTGATCTTCGGATGACTTACGAGGCATGATTTCCTAAAATAAAAGCAAAATCACATTTTATTACCGTTTCACTTTTAGTTGGTTATGCATATTGCTTCTAGTGTGTGTCTAAATGTGACAAATGTGGAGTAACGATTAACTCGATCTAAATATAAAATCATAAGAGTTAACCCAAACGCTCCTTAATTTGATTTTGCTCAACCAAACAAGTCAAAAAAATACATATGTATTATGTATCTCGAAATTTGTTTATGAGATCATTATGCATTTGTTTGAAACCATTTTTAAATTGTATTGACAATGCATAACAATAATTTTATTTTGTTCCTAACATGAGTGATTTGAAAATGAAATTGGGGTTTTGGTTCAAAATCAAATTTTCTACAAGTTTACTAATATATGCAAATCCTATGTCTATGGGAAGCATATTAGTTATACATTGTATCCTAGTAGTCCTAATTGTATGAAATTGAAAGAAAAATCAAAAATCCCCAATTTTATTTTTTGGTGTTCATCATGAACCCTAGACTTAAATTGAAAGAAAATAGATGAAATGACTTACAATTGATGAATTTTAAGATGTTGTGAGTGATTGTAAGTGTTGATTTTATATTCAATTTGTGTTTTAATGGGTGATTTTGAGTTTTTGAGTGGTTTTGGTCAAGTTCGCCACTTGCAGCACAAAGAGGGGTGTTTGTTTTTGTGGTTTAGAATTTTTTTTGACTAATTGTAAAATAAGGGGGTCTGCTGATAGCGGTCCCATAATGTCTGGCGGTCCCAAATATATTGGGGGCCGCCTATGGTATGGGGGCCGCCCTCAGTA
>BQNB010076405.1:0-31170 GCA_026074375.1 Tanacetum coccineum
TCTTTCAGTAACTCGCTTTATCTCAAACCGACGTGTATTATTTTAATCAACCCGCCTTGGATTTCAAATTTTGGCCATGGTAACGTTTCATTTTGCACAATATAATATTCAATCCGCCATGAACCTGTGAAAACCGCCGTCAATTTGGCAACTCACTGTTTGGAAACACAAACCATCGCGAATATTATTGATTAGTTTATGCAACTCGCCTTTGACCAGTCAACTCGCCGTGACACAATTCCTTAAAAAGTGGATCTTGTCCCCCTTTCCTGTCAAACCGCCGCTTAGAAATTGATATTAAAATCAACTCTCCATGAAGAACATAAGGACGAATTAAGCATAATCAAGCCTAATGATCTTTCTAGCCACGAATCTAAGGTATAACATGCAATATTAAGTGTGTATATAAAGATTAAACACACCCTAACTCGTATATCTTTGTGAATCTTCCAAAATAAAACAACTCTCCACTTAGAACACACAAAAATTTGAACCTTTTGTTGCTTAGATTTCGGACTTGGGGCTTGTGAATCACTTGGAGTGGCAACAATACATCTTGTATAACATGTATAACAAGAAAAGAACAAGATTAACCAACAAAATGAACCCAAAAATAAATTTTGAGCCATGGGCTTTTTTAAGCCAAAATAAGCCACGAATTTGATTCTTTTCAACCACAAATGAATCACGAATCCACCCTTGAAGCTCTGGTACCAATTGTAGGATCCCGTAAACACATACACTTCATATAACAACCACGAATCGAACTAGAAAATAGAGAGAGTTGATTTCTAGAGAGAGAAAGAAGAGAGAGAGAATTGAGAGAGAATTTAGAAAAGAGAAATATATTAAAATGAAATCAACTTGTGTGTGTGTACCTTTTCCAAAGTGGAAAAGGTATATATATACCCCGACACTTAAAGTGACGTGCGGGATATTTAACTAGGATCCGGGCTCGGGTCTTGCTTGGGATTAAACCCGAAACATATACAATATTAGTTTAATTATCGAGCCAGATTCCTGATACTTTCCTATTACAACGTTAACTAATTGATTGACCGAGACTAACATACACATAATGGACGAACTTCATGTTCGACTCAATATTTTGAGGCTAACAACTTGCGTCCATAAGTAAAGCACGTGGTGTATCTCATCTCGAGATATGTAAATGAGTATGTAAACGAGTTTATAATCAATCATGTAAATGAGTTTGTAAACGAGGTTGAAATCAAGTTATGAAAACAAGTATGTAACGATTTGTAAATGCGCATGTAATCTCACCCCAAAAGTGATAAAGTATATATAAAACGAGTAAAACGTGAGGCTATAAACTCACCTTAGTGAATGAATTTGATTATAAAAATCAAATGAGTGAATCGTCACATAAAGTCTGAATGCAACCTATTTAATTTATAGGTCGTATGAGTATAATGTATTTGAATAAATACAACATATAATTTTATAGAGTTATATCACCACTTAAATATGTTTGTTTAATTTATAAGATTAAACAATATTTAAATTTTACTTGTAAAATAAATGTTTATGGATTTGTGTTTGTGTTTGAAAAAATATCATCTTTGTCCAACAACTTATTATTTGTTAATAATAATTGTTTTAATATTTATATAATGATATTATATAAATAGTTTAATTGTTTTGTAGAATAAAATTTATAAAGTTAAAAACATATATAAATGTTATATATTATATAAATGAGACTACATTGTTTCTTAATGTTTTTATAGTTCAAACGGACCCGAAAACACTTGTAATCCCCTTTTTAAGAATCCATCAGCTTTTTACACCTTTGTAAAAAGTGCGGAAGTTTGTTTATAAAATATACATGTCTTTATAATTTCTAATTAAATATCTACACATTCAAAAATTATGAGAATTTGAAGGTTTAAGTAAAATGTCGTTCCGAACAACTTTGTAGTTTTACACTTTGGCCGAGTCAGACTTGAAGGTCCTCAAAATCACAGTTTCAGTTTCTGCAGTTTTATTATATAATTTCCAGCTTTTATAAAAGCTGAAAAGTATATATATACTTTTTGAAAACTTTAGAAATTCATAACCTTATCATTTTAGCTCCGTTTTTATTGTTCTTTATATGTACGGATTCATGGTGAAAAGTTATACTTTAATAAAATAGTCACAGAATTTATAAATTTTTGTGTCATGACAGAAAAATCAAAATAATTTTATAAAGTTACTTTTTATAAAAAAATCATAACTCTTTCGTTATAGCTTTGTTTTTAATGTTTTTTATATCCACGAAATCGTGTTGAGATGTTCTATCCAAATAAAATGTTCATACATTTATAACAGCGTCGAAACAGTACCAGTTTTTATAAAACTATTTTTATAAAAACACTTTTATACATTTAATTATCGTAATCTCGTAAAATTCATAACTTCTTCGTTGTAGCTTTGTTTCTCGAGTTCTTTATATATTCGGAATCCTCATAAAATATACTATCATAATAAATATTTCTAGAATTTATTAAATGTTCAAATTTTCACAGAAAGTATAACTATTCGAATTTAATGTTTATAAAATTTGTTTTATAAACTTTTAACATAATTAAATCATTACAAGTCCTCTAATTTAATTAATAACACATTTTGCACATATTTTAAATCCTCTAATTTATGTTCATCATTTTATGTCCAAATAAAATATCTTCATAATTATTTATTTATAAACTTTATAAATAAACTTTCAACAAATAAATTTGCAAACTAATTCTATAAATTAGCCAATAATTACATAAAGTATATTCTTGCATTTTAACACATTTTTAACATCATGTCATCATGTGAAAATATAAATTCGAATTTGTTTCTTGCTTGTATTATTTTATAAACTCATAAAATAAACCTAGATGGTGATTAACAATATAACAATTATATAAATATAAAAATGAAGTATTAGAAAAGATTAGGGTTTATGTTTAGACCTTAAGAGAATGTATAAAGATGATGCACAAATCAAACTCAAGTATTTAACCCTAAATATTTATCAAGAAACCCTAATTCGAAAATCCAAATGAGAAAACCCTAATTTCTCTTACAAAACCCTAACTTCCTCTTGAATAAACCCTTGTATAAATTAATAACCAAGCTTCCAAATGACCTTGATACACCTTATATATTTGTAACCTTGCTAAATCAAAAACTATGAAATGTTTTGCGTGGTGGTTTCAAGCCGTAGCTAGAGAGGAGGAACAAGAGAGATAGTTTGAATTTTCTTAAAATGAATAAGTGTGTGCAAGCTTACCTCTATGGCTTCTATATATAATGTAAGACTTATAATTACCACTTCACAAACCCATTGAAGATAAAAGGAGATAGACGGTTTGAAATGGGTTTAAGGTATGGTTTATTGTTTTGTTTAATGTTAAGTGTGTAAGAAAAAGTATGTTGGTGTGTAAGATGATGTGATGAATCAAATGAGCATGTTGTCTCTTCTTCCTTTTCCTTGTCTATAGTCGTTCAAATGGCATGCTTGGAAGAAAATATGAAGTCTTGGAAGCTTGATGTGAATTTACTAGTAAAGTGTTTATCCAAAGGTTAACACAAATACTAATTTAATGGTTAGTGGAGGCTTCTTGATTTAATTTGTATGTGTTTGTGTATATGTAGACGTGTATATGTATGTGTATGACAAAGTGAATGATTTTGGTGGCTTGAACAAGTTAAACATACTTTTGGTTCTATCCTTTGGGTAAAGGATACTATTGTTTATGTGTTAGTGAGATTTAGGGATTTAATTTGAATGTATGTGTTGTGTGTATGGATATACACGGATAAGATACAAATTAGGATAGAAATGATATAGTTTGTGGGTATTGGGTATAATAGTGGGTATTTGTTGAAGTATAGATGGGTTTATGGGTTCCCATGCATGCATGAATGTGTTTTATTGCGAAACATAAACGTTTTACGTAACGAATAAAAATAAAAAGTGAAAAGTCATAAATTATCTTCGTAATAATTATATAACACTTGTTTGACGTAAACTTTTATTTGTTTAATGCCCGTTTACGTTGAATGCTTATTTTAGTTTACGCGATTTAACTAAACGATAAAAATTAAAAGTAAACGCGTAAAAGTTTAAAATAAATAGTTGAATATTTATTGACGTAAAATGACCCAAAAATGTGAATTGTTACAACCAATCTTTTCCCAACACTTGTCTGCTGGATGCCATTTATAGCCACAAATTGAACACTTTTATTTACTATCAGTCTTGCTATACAAAACAGTTGATTCCATTAATGATTGTGTACTACCAAACACTTCCCTTTGAGATTCTTCTTGCTGAAGAAGTGCACATGATGTTTCAACATTTGGTAGGGGTGAAGTAAGCAACAATTGACTTCTTTGTGCAGCAAAATGTTCATCCAAACCATTTAAAAACTGAAACAACCTTTGTTCATCCTTTTGAGTATTAATAGCATTCAAGAAAGCTGTGTTCTTTGTATTAACAGTAGTGATTCTAGGCAACGCATTCATTGAGTCTAACTCTTCCCAAACACATTTCATTTTGGTATAATACTCACTGATTGGTTGACCTGATTGCATAACATCATAAGTTTCTCTATTCAGTTTATACTTTCTTGACCCATTAATCAAGGCAAACATTTTTTTCTAACTGATTCCAAATCTATAAAGCAATACCGATGAACATAATGGATTTAGCTATAGAATCAGAAACTGAAGTCATTAACCAACTGATTACCATATTGTTGCAAGTATCCCACTGTTCTTGTAAACTAGCATCAGTGTTGGATCTTGGAACAGTACCTCTTATGAATCCCAACTTCCTCTTTGTTGACAACCCAATTTCCACAGCCCTTCTCCAAGAAACGATGTTTTATCGCACACAGTTATTTTTCTTTGGACTGCTAATTGAACCCAGGGGCCCATTTAGAAAGATGCAAAAAACAATGGTGAGGTAATGTTCTGGACCTCATTTTATAATGTAGCAGAAGCACAATCAAACATTAACACAATACACTTCATATTGACTAAATTAACACTATAACAATGTAGTTTATTCGATCAAGAACACGAAAATTGATCACAAGAATCAACACAATTAACAGTATCTGAATTAAATCACAATATGAAGGTTTGAAACGATCAGAGTATCTTGTTACTAAGCTTTCATACCATGTGAACTGTAATAACAAGATTTACACACATGAAAACACATAGTGAAATGAGAGAATTGGGGAAAAGTTTGTTGGATGATTGAATGAAAATGAATGATACAAGTATTTAAATGAGAGGAAAACAGATTTTCTCTCATAACAGAAAAGTTATAAGAGTAACCCTTACACTATACAACATGTACATAAGAGACCCCTTGACTTATTAAGTAACACCACTTCTATAAAGTTTTCCTCTAAATGAAAGTTATTGTAACAACTCCAAATTTGTTTACACCAAAGGAGTGCAAAACTTTTTACAACAATCATTTTTCTATTTTGCATCAACATGTCTAAAAATACCTTTTGAGGATGCTAAGAAATCAAAACGAGGAGAGAAAAATACTTCCTCCATTCCAAAATAATTATACTATGATAAATAAAAAACATTATTTAAAAAATACATAATTATTATTGTTTTGTGTTTTCTTTTTATTTTTTGTAAAATGACAGCTAATATTTTTCTTTAAAATATGTAATAATACTTTCAATAAAAGATAATATATTAAACTTGATCAAACTTTCAGATTTATTTTTTGTAATTAACAATCAAACTTGGACATCTCAGAAGATACACATGAACTATTAATTTGAGAGAGATGAAATATAACGCAAACTAGTGATAAGGCCCCTTACACACACGAATTTGTACATACAAATTTTTGAAAGAAAAATCGACGATTATACTTTTACACTAACTTTATGCCAAGCACGAATTTTTTTAAATCTGACTAAGGGAGGTTCAGTTTTATCTTACAGTTGACAAATAAGGTTGTTTTCAAATTGAGCTATGCTACTGATACAATTTTAGTTGATTACTTTTTGAATATCTCTTATTTTTTATGAGTAATTTCAAAATGGGCCTAAGGGCCTTTACTTTTTTATTAAGTCATGGTTAATATGGTTAATTAACATGATTTAATGCAGACATTTTCAGTTTTATCACTTTATATTTTAAGTCATCTTCCTAAGTTATAAATAAACAATTTTCATATGACTTAATAAATTCAGTTTTTTTCATATTAAGTCAATTAAGTCCAAATCAAACACCACCTAAGTTTCACATCCAAACGTAGGGGTGTTCATCGATGCGCTTATCGGGTTGTTCGATTTATTCAGTTGGTTAATTTGGTTTTTTTGGGTAAAATTGAATATCGAATTTGAATTCTGTTCGGTTTTTGAGTTCACCTGAATAACCTGAGTTACATTATTTATATTCTTTTTAAATTTTAGTTATATAGATTTAAAAAAAAATATTTCAAGTTTAAAAAGTGTTGTTTATACTAGGATAATATTTTAATACTGTTTTTATATAAATATATAAAAAATATATATTAATATGTATTCGGTTTTCGTTTTAGATTGTCAAAATCATATTCAAAACGAAAACCGAATAATTAATTCGGTTCAGTTTGATTTTAATAAATTTGCAAACGTATAGACACAATGGGCTATTAGCTACTGCGACTTTTCAACATATAATCTTGGGCCAAAATATTTACAAACCACCGGCCTACTATTGTGAGTAAAATAACTTATTGGGCCGCATTCAAACACACTAGTCACAGTGTGACACAGCAAACATTCAGGGCTTTGTTTTTATTTTATTTTAAAGGAGCTCTTACCAGACTTTTACTCTTTTTGTTTATTGTGAGCTTAATTTTAAGTTTCATATCTTAATAAGCTTGCAAGCCCATTTTTAAGTATGCGTATTCTGGTATCATTTAGGTGAACCTTCAAGAGTATGGATACTAGAAAGTTTCTTAACTGAATAACAATACTGAAGTAGTCACGTCAATCTTTCAGTAAAGAATAAATTTACCCAGTTAAATTCTGTGTAACGGTGGATACAAGCGCCTGAATTAGCCTGCCAAAAGTTCCTCAAATTTCAATATATATCGTCTTAAGAATGCAAACTTTCTTTTGAGCATAGATATCCTAGTAGCATTTGGGTTAACTTTTGTACACATCACAAATGTACATGCATTTTTATATTATATTCAAAGGTAATACAAAGTAACATTAATCTTGATTTAGTAATATAAGGGATGTTGTCAATAATGATTATCATAAAATATCAAATTTGTCAATGTGACGCCTATGATATTTTTTCTACTTAGAAAGATAACATAAGTTTCGTTGGCAGAAAAGATAATGAAATCTAAACTAAATAAAAATTTCAAACCTTGATGATGAATTCTAAATCGATCGAATCTACTACCTCTCTTGTGCGGTGATTGTTATAACTCATGTTTATTGAGATCATCACATGTTGATTAGATTTCTAAACGAGTGTCTTAGGCGATCTCCTATCTTGGGACCATAGGGATATGTGTCTTGATTTGTTTTCTTCTTGTTTATTCTTTTTTCGATTGGCTGAAGCCTTTTTCAAAAACCTAATCTCAAAACCCTAATTTCAAACCCCAATTCCAAAAACCCTAATTTAAAAAAAAAATCCATCTTCTTATGGGTGATTCTGATTGGCAGACGGTTACTGGCAAAAATAGAAGATCCGTGTTTGAAAGATTAAACATCTCCAAGAATTCGAATTCTAATAGGGATGATTTGGCGAAGATTTCTCTAACTGTATATGTTTCTAATTTTCCTTCGCACCTAACGGTCCGGGAGCTTTGGAATACATGTGGTAAGAAGGGGACTCTTGTGGATGTCTATATTGCTAAGCATAAGAATAAGTTGGGACAGATGTTTGCTTTTTGTCGCTTCATTAAGGTGTTTGATCAGAAAGGCCTAGTTGATTCCTTATCTAATATTTGGATTAAGAAATTACGTTTGCATGCCAAACTATAGCTAGATTTGACAGAAGTGTGCTGTGGAATCTTCTCATGTTGTGCAGCGGTACAAAGTGCTCGAAACATCAGTCTTCGTCATGTTGGGTAAATGTCTTGAAAGGTTCTTCATACTGCTAAGGCCACTAAGGCGTCTGTTTGCGGAGGATGGTGTGCACAAAGTTGCGTTTTGGGTCATTTTTTTGCTAAAACCAAACCGAAACCAAATATTCGTGTTTTTAAAAAACCAAAAACCAAAATCTTCGTTTGGACTGGTTCGTTTTTTTCCGGTCTTTTATTACCAGGTTTTCGTTCGGTTTTTCGTGTAACCCGTTTATATTTGGGTGTGCCAATTTATATCAAAAAATAGTTTACCGTAAAATGTTTTTACATCATTACGCTGATTTTTTTAAGCAATTTGAGCCTAATTCTGTGCGAGCCCAATTTCTACAATTACACACAGAGAAATAGAACACACACACCATGCAAATAAATATGACATAGTATGACCATTATCACTTAATGTAATGAAATCTACATTTCAAAATACGCCTACACCACTCACATGAGACAAAACACAAACACGCATATAAACATTTAGATAAATATTTTATAATTCACAATACAAGCACCCACAGAAATGGAATCGACATGAATTTAAAAATATTAGATGATTATTTTTTTTATTTATATATATATACAATTATATTATTAGAATACTATAATAGATTCGTTGCGTGATCTCGGAGATTTATTTTGGATAATAAATACCGAAACCGAAACCGAAATTATTGCCAACATGGCTAGATTTGACAGGAAGTTGGCTGTGAAACCTTCTCATGTTGGTGCCACGGTACATAATTCTCGAAACATCAATCTTCGGCCTGTTGGTAATTCTGTGAAAGTTTCTTCATATGCTAATGCCACTAAGGCATCTGTTGGCGGGGTTAATGCACATTAGTGGTGCTAAGGCTTTTGATTCAGTTTCAAAGGGTATTGAGAACAATTCTTCTTCCATCAATTTAGATAATGAGGGTGAACCTGTGATTGAAAGCCCTTCAATCATAATATCTTTGAAGCTAGTTCTGGATTGTCGTTGGCCTTAATTGAATGTTATAAGGATTTTCGAGCTATAGGTAATTCGTGTATTATGTGCAGTAATGAGGGTTTTGTGGGTGTCGAAACTAAGTATCTTGGTGGTCTATGGGTATTATTTGAATTCTATGATAGGGATACTAGAGATAGCTTTATTAAGCATGAAGGAGTGTTGTCATGGTTCTCTTTACTGAAACCTTGGCATGATGATTTTGTGGTTGACGAGCGGCTGATATGGCTTGAGTTAGAAGGTGTTCCACTACTTGCATGGAATAATGTTACATTCAAAAATATTTGTAGCAGATGGGGTGAAGTACTTTACATTGATGACAATGATAACACAAATAGGTTTAGTATACGGTTGTACATTAAATCTTCACATGCATCTCTGATTTTTGCGTCCATTATGGTGCCGGTATAGGGGGTTTCTTATGCTATTCGGGTTAGAGAGTTATGCAGCTGGACGCCAAGTTTTTCGTTTGGTGATGAGGATAATGAGGAGGAACAATTAGTGGGATTTCCTAGTAATAATGAAGATACAGTTGAGAAGGAGGATGACGTTATTTCAGTGGCTGAATCAGTGGGTGATATTCCAGTGAAAGAACCGATGGAAGAGCATCATAGCAAACAACATGATTCAAAAGATGCTGATGATAATGGTATTAACACTGTTGATACAGATCCTTTTGAGTTGGCTGATCTTATCGCTAGGAAGTGTCAACAAGGTAAGAGAATACGAGAGAGTCGATGACTCCAGAATTTCCTCCGGGGTTCACTTAATTTAATGATAACAACGTAGAACAGGAGTTTAGTGCTGTACGTAAACCAAAAGTACAAGAGGAGGCAACTAAAGCATCTGTTTTGCGTGATTCTGTGTCAATGATGAATGAAGCAGTGTAAGAGGAGGCAACTAAAGAATTTGTTTTCAGTGATTTCGTGTCAATGAATAATGAAGCACCACTGAAACGTGTTGGTATCTCAATGCTCGAACAATTAGAAGAGACGATCAAGGTTGGTATGGCATTGGGGTTTAATATGGACGGATGTGAAGCCACGCTTGAGAAAATAATTGCGGAAATAGGTGATGTAAATGTTAATAAATGAATACATTATCCATTAATGTGCAAGGTTTTGGTGATTTTAATAAAAAGAGGTGGGTTGGAAATTTATGTCATTTTCATAATGTTAACTTCTTAGCGTTACAGGAGACTAAATTGGTTCATGTAGATTTATGGACACTGCGTTAGGTTTGGGGTAATATTCAATTTGATTTCGCTTCTACTTCTGCTAGGGGTAGATCTGGAGGCATTTTATGTATATGGAATAGGGTGATGTTTCAGAAACAAAGGATCATATGTGTTGATTTTGCTAGGGGTAGAGATCTGTGGAGGCATTTTATGTATATGGAATAGGGTGATGTTTCAGAAACAAAGGATCATATGTGTTGATAATTATGTGGTTGTTGAAGGGTGTTGGATTCAAAATGGCGTTAAGATTATGTTCATAGCGGTTTATGCTCCTCAAAGTTTGGCGGGGAAAATTGATTTATAGTCTTCGTTATCTCGGTTAATCTCTAATTGGGATGGGCAGGTGATTGTTATTGAAGATTTTAATGAGGTTCGAGAGGATGGAGAGAGATACGGTACCAAATTCAATGAGAGGCAAGGAGATATGTTTAATTCGTTTATCACCAATTCGAATCTTATAGATGTTCCTTTGGGAGGTTTTCGTTTTACTTGGACTGATAAGTGGGCATCTAAGATGAGTAAACTAGATCGGTTTTTGGTTTCGAAAGGTTTTTATGATACGTTTCCTCTTCTCACAGGTATTGTTTTGGAGAAAGGCATCCCTGATCATCGTCCAATTCTTCTTAAAGAATCGGCGGTTGATTATGGCCTTACTCTATTCCGTTTCTTTCATTCTTGGCTGGATATTGAGGGGTTTCATGATTTGGTTGTTGAAACTTAGAAAAATGATAATATCATTGAAAGTAATGGCATGATATCTTTTTAAAAAAAGCTTCAAAATCTTAAACAAGTTATTCGGTCTTGAGTTGCTTGTAAAAGAGTGGAAGACAATAGATTGCGGAATGAGCATAAATCTCGTTTGTCCTTAATCGAAGTAAAGGTGGTTCAAAATATTGCTACTAGAGAGGACCTAATTGATCGGGCTGCTTCTATAAAGATTATTGGTGACATTGATCGGAAGGAGGCTAGTAACTTAGTTCAAAAAACTAAAATTAAGTAGGATATAGAGGGAGACGAAAATACTAGCTTCTTTCATGGTACGTTAAAGAAAAAAGGCTTCAAAATGATATCAAAAGAGTTCTTAAAAATGGCATTTGGATTGAAGATCCGGGTGAGGTCAAGGCTGAATTTTATGAACACTTTCGTAGTAGATTTTCTTGTACAAGTGGTGATCGTCCTTGTCTAGGAGATGTTCCTCTTAATCGGTTATCTTGTCAACAGAGGGATTTTTTGGAATCTGATTTTTTGAATGACGAGATAAAGAGGGTTGTTTGGGAGAGTGGCGGTGATCGTACCCCGGGTCCGGATGGTTTCACGTTTAATTTCATTAAGGTGTTTTGGAATGTCATTGAACTTGATGTTGTAAGACTTGTTCGTGATTTCTTTCATTCAACTTATTTTCCAAAAGGGTGTAATTCATCTTTTATATCTTTGATCCCAAAAGTTGGTAATGCTAAATTTGTTTAGGAATTTAGACCTATTAGTCTAATAGGTTGTCAATATATAATAATTGGCAAACTTTTAGCTAATAGGCTTAGCCAGGTCATTGGAAGTAGTGTGAGTGTGGAGCAATCTGCTTTCATCAGTGGCAGAAGTATCCTCGATGGTCCTCTAATTCTTTGTGGAAACCGTAGAGGGGGGTGAATACGTTTTCCTAAAAAAAACTTTAAATCTCTTGTATCAATTACCCGATCAAGTTGACTTAATATAAGAAGAGTCGACAACATGTTTACATTGCCAAAGCTATATTCTAAATTATAAACCCGTTACTCACAATATTTAGCCACAAAGATCTACACAAAATTACCTAACATGATATACACATCCATTCACAACAATCATGAGCAAATGCAAGTATAAAAGTAAAAGCTGGTAAATAAAGAAATAAGTAAAGCGAAAGGTAAAAAGATAAAAATTGCAAACCGGACACGGTGATTTATAGTGGTTCAGTCATGAAACACACTCTTTGCCATACATCCTCCCCGATGTACTCCAACATCTCGAGAGTTACTTCACTATTAACCAAGCTCCTTTTCGGCGGACAGAAAACCTTGATACCAAAGCTTAATTACTTTTTCGACATTAAGCTAGTGTCGAGTCCTTCTTCGGGTTACAAACAAGCAGTTATGTTTTGCTATGCCCAACATAACAAACCTTGTGTTTTATGGCCTAAACACATAAACCGCGTCGCTTACATTATTTTCTGACACTAAGCTAGATGTCGAGTCCTAATCTTAGCTAGAACCAATCTATCACTTCACCAAAGTATTTTAAGGCCTAAAATACTAACCAACCCACAGTAAACTCATCCAAATATATACATCATTTGAATCTACACACTACTAAAGATTGAAAGACATAGACTCGATCTATATGTAACAAATGTTACAAATGGACTAACTAGACTACATAACTTCGGATCTGAAGTGACCGAAAGTTCTTCCTCTTTGTAAATGAGGGAAGGAAAGAGTAGAAGATTGGATCACATTTAAACAAGTTAAATGATCAAAGATTTATAGAGATTTAGTGAGATCTAGAGAGAGAAAGAATTGAGAGAAATTCGTGCAAAAGAGTTCTAAAAATAGTTGGAGGTGAGCCACTATTTATAGGGGCTAAAAAACTGTCTGTCGGGATATGGCGGTCCCAGATATATAAAGGACCGCCTCGACAAACGCTCCTGTTTTTGTCTTTTTGTGGTTACAAACTTGTCTGGTGAAAGTGACACTTATTTTAGAGGGGAAATGACCAGATTTTGAAATTCAAAATAATTACTAAATAAAACATTTCTTTATAATTCAAAAATAATTTGTCTAAATAATTTTTGAGAAATAGTTTTGTTATATTTATAAAAATATAAAGTTTAAGACAAAAACTTTTCTTGATCATTCTACAAGTTTAAGATTGTTTGTATAATACCTTATTGTGATTTAGTTCGGGTTGTTAAACATATATCTGTTTTGTGTAGTAGATTGAGACGTCGAGAGATGTAGATGCAAGTATGCATTGATAATTTGTGATTATGAGTAACTTGCGCACTTTACGTTACGTATTACAAGTTACATGTTTGTCATCACCAAAACATAAGAAGATCGTATAGATTAAATATCATAATATTTGCACTAACAATCTCCCCCTTTTTGATGATGGCAAACTATATAAACTATAACACTAGTTTCTCATATAGTTAGTTTGGATTTATCCAGGTTAACTAAGCTTTAACAAGCTAAGAAGATCTATTTATTTAGGACTTCACAAAAAGGTATTATGTGGATATGAGAAGAAGATATGAGAAGATGGTATGTGCTCCGGGTATATACGTTGGAGGAATGAGAAGAAGATAGGTGCTCCAAGTATATAGGTTTGAGGAGAAGATATGAAAAATAAAGGTGAAGGTGATTGTGTGTTTCTTGGATAGTTTAGAAAAGGTCATGAGAGGTGAGAAGTAGGCAAGATAAGAGGGTAGGTACTTCGAGTGTATAGGTTGAAGGAATGAGGAAAAGGTAGGTGATCCAAGTATATTGGTTGGAGGAATGAGAAGACAACATGAGAAATAAGGTTGAGGTGGTTTTGTGTTTCTTGGATAATTTAGACGAGGTTATGAGAAATGAGAAGAAGGCTTGAAAAGAAGGTAGGTACTTCAAGTATATAAGTTAAAGATATGAGAAGAGGACCTTAAGGTTGAGGGTGATTTTGAAGTGGAGGAGGTGAATTATTTAGAGTATGAATGAACCCTTCATCGCATTTTACAATCCCCAATCCTATCTTCCTATAAAAGTGAGCTTGCATCATCCCAGTGAAGTCTTCTATCATCTTGGTTTAACCAACTCCATGCTATTTACCCACATATCTCCTAGCTCCCCTCCCCTTGCTCATTTCATCCCCATGATAATGACAAACCTTGCAAAGTGACTCTATCGGATCTATGGATCAAATAAATTATCATCGAAACTCAAGACGTTTGATGAATGCAATTTAAATGAGTAGAACACTTGTAAGTGCTCCCCCTTGTTTGGGGCACCAATGAATCAAGATATAGATGTGTGCAACAAAAAAAAGTTAGTAGACAAGTGCACATATATATAGCAAGATATTAGCGGGAAACTAGACATGCACTTTTAGGTGTTGTTATTCTAAAGTATGACACTTTAAAAGGGATTTAGAACCTAGACACATGCAATCAACAATCTAAATAATGAAATAAAAAGAATCGGGACGTATGTTTAAGGACAAAGATTCGACTGACTTTTAATAAATGAAAGTGGGATTTGTTTATTGTTTGACACACAAATATTATGAGGATGAATTTTTAAAGGGAGATGAATGACACTTAATATCTTGGCGAGTTATGCCAAAATATATACTTTAAAAGGATAAAACAAAGATAAGACGAGAATGGAGATGATATGCTCTTGGATGCGAGTAAAAAGGAGATTCCATATAGTCGAACAGTGGGTAAGGATGAGAGAGACTAAAGGAGGAATGTATTGATGAGAGGTTGTTCGAAAAGATTGATATATCATTTTCACTAACAATTGATGTGCAAGTGATTCTATTGGGAGAGGATTGGAATTTAAAGGTTTGTTTGGTGTTTTGTTGGTTGACAATGTTGAGGAACAAATGTGAGTATGTGAAATTAGATGGTGGTTCTTTTAAGGTGGAAGAATAATGAGAGACCCAACATTTTGATGACTCAATAACACTTGAAGATTGAATATCTTCTTTATGTTCTTCACTTTCTAGAAGGTGGAAAGTTTGGCGAAGGAGTGACATTTGCATTTCGCAAATTACTTAAATATTTTGGATGAAATAATTAAGTTTTCAAGAGATATAAGAGGAATTCTAATAGTAACAAGACTATTCGAAGAGAGAAGAAACGCTTAGAAGTGAGAAGAAATGTTAGAGATGTGGAGAATTATTAGAAGTGAAATGAAACGTTTAGAAGTGAGAAGAAACGTTAGAGGTAGAAAGACTATTAGAAGTGAGACTATTAGAATTAAGAGAAAATATATGCGAGATATGAGGACCAAGGTTTATATGTGAGGGGATTTATTGAGAAGTGATGGATTGTAAGGAATGTGTTTAAGAATGAGACGCATTTCATTATGAAATTCACTTAACTATTGACAACATAAGCAATGATGCTTATGAGAGTTGGAATACGAGAATGACCCATTGATCTATAGAGAGATATTGGGTATAGGTTTCAGTGAAGAGTAGACGTCAGCTCGTAGTAGAAGAAAGGAAGTGTTTGGTAAAAAAAAATGGTATTACAAGCTGCTGCCGGCGGTCCCAGATATATCTGGGTGCCGCCAAAATATATCTAGGGGCCGCCAGACCGCCAACAAGAGAGGAGTTTAGGGCTGGACGAATTTTGTGAAAGGTGTGACATTTTAATTTGTATTTTGCTAATTAAAAATACTTAAAGTACTTCAGATGAAGTAGTTAAGTTATCACGCCGCATGGAATAGAAGATAGACTCGAATCGAGAATAGTAGAAAATAAGAGAAAGATATACGGAATGTGTTCCATCATTCCTAGACTTAGACGAAGATATTTAAATGATTCGTGCTTAAGGAGTAAAGAAAGAATGTCGGTGTTGACATCTTCAGACGCATCCTTTTCGATGGAGATGTTTCCTTTTGGACATTTTCCTAAAGGAAATGGTGACGTATCTTCGGTGTGTTTTGTCGGCGAAAGAAAGAAATAAATAAAGAAGAAAACAAACAAAGATGGAGGCGACGAGCTTGACAATGTCAAGACGGATGGTGGTTAGCTTATGATAAACTACAATCACAAAGTTATGTAGCTCTTCTCGAGCATTGCGTATGTTCATAGAACAATCACACGATGAGGTATAGGGTTGTCTTAAAGGTGTAAGTGGAAGTAGTGGAGGAAAGAGATTTGCCATCTTTATGGTTGAAGAGGCGTGGTTGAGTGAGAAGGAAGAGGTGTGATAGTAAGACAAAGAGAGTTTTCATCGAAGAGAAAGAATGTTTCGTCGAAGAGAAAGAATATTTTTGTTGAAGAGAAAAGAATGTTTTCGTCGAAGAGAAAGAGTGTTTTCGTCACAGAGAAAGAATGTTTCGTCAAAGAGAAAGAATGTTTTCGTCGAAGAGAAAGAATTTTTTTGTCGAAGAAAAAGAATGTTTCGTCGAAGAGAAAAGGAGAGATTTTTAACTTATGTTGTTAAAGGCTTGAATAGGGATTTTTGGATATTACCTTTAACGTTTGCGATCGCAAGCTAAAGATACTTGGATATTTCGGATGAATTATTTAAGTTGTCAAACCTACTTTGAGGTGTATTAGATTTGTATCTAACTTTCCCTTGACAAAAGAGTGGATCATTTGGAAGAAAGCAAGATGATGATTAAGGAAATGTGTAAAGGAGATTTTAAGCCCATTTTGCGACTCCTTTTGAAAATTTTAGATTATGAACTCGACGCGAAGAAAGTATTTCTAGTGTGAGAAAATAATAATACATAGATGTATAAGACATATAGATATAAGCATGCAGTTTATTCCTCAACATGCATCAACACAATAATCAACAAGATTAATGTGTAAGACTATATGACATCTAAACCTTATTTGTCATACGTCAACCTAACATAGTGTAGGTGCACAATTAACAAAACATGATAATTTTAAATGTAAGCATCATGTAAAACATTACATTTTTGCATTTTAGGAGCACATGTATCATTTAATTAAACTAAGATATATTTTATCTAAATTACTAGAAAAAGACAAACGCCTTTATAATAGACATACATTTAATAGACAGCAATTAATCGTTGAGCATCAAAATAATCTGAATTCATAAATTGCATCAGACGGAGCACGTTTATTATCGTGATGTGCATCAAGCACATAAGTGAGGTGCATGTTGTCTAGATTGATTAAGAAGAAATCTAATTTCTACTTGCTTAGTATGCACTCCTAATGAGATACAAAGTCTATCGATGTAGACTATCATTAGGCATATTTAGGAAGAGCAGTTTAATCAAATTAGAGAATGAATATTATACTATCACTAGTTGTATCTCAAATTAAGGGCTAAACACGACAATTTTTTACGGGTTAATAACCACAACCCAACTTCATCTACTTGAGCAATTAACCGTTATTAAATGAATTTCGAGTGCAATAGATTCTTCAGTATACATTCTCAAGTTAGACAAAATATAAATTTCTATATTTTTGCCTAATGAATTGATGAAAAGATAAAAATTGTATTCTCTTTTCATAGAGGGCCTAACATGACTCAACTAACCTGCTTTAATTCCGGTTCGCATAACCCTAATCAAGATGTGTAGAATTCTAAGGTTAAATGAGAGAGCAAGCAAGTTGTTGTAGGTTAAGAGAGAATGAGTCATCTAGAACCTAGGAGTATGCTTAAGAGTGACAATGTGTAATGCTCTATAATGAGAGTGTTTAAAGAATGTACATTTGTATTTCTTTTATGAAAGAAATCCAATTAAGGTTATTTACCTCAATAGATCTTGTGTTTGTTTCCTTGTAGAAATACTGATGATTAACTAAAGTTTAGTTACATCCATGTTTATACTTTTAAGCAAAATTGACAAGAGGAAGATGTTTAAATCTAATGCCATAGGGCGGATCTACCTAACCAAAGATGAATTTAGGATAAGCTACCATCCGATCCTTTGAGGTGCCAATTTGGGGAATTTTTGTTGGGGGGGGGGGGGGGGGGGGGGGGGGGGGGGGGGGGGGGGGGTATATTAAAAATCAACAAAATGATCATTTTTCTATTATTTGGGAGATGGTGTTGATATTAGGTTATTAAGAGAAACTTGTATAAGTTATAATGGTTCTTGGTTTGAGTTTTCAAAAATGGCATCCAAGTCTTGCTTATCAAGTTGGAGTACTTATAAGTTTCCCGATGGAAGTTCATAAGTCGTCAATCCTACTTAGAGTGTGTTAATTTTAGCATGTATAATTTAACCATAGCTAATAACACAACATTTGAACACTTTAGACTCAATGAAACATCTTCATTGCAAGTGTGAATTGCAATTCGATGACTAATCTTGTTGTCTTCTGCAATCTGACTCGTGATTCATGTAATAAACCGAGGATGTTAAATCATGTAGACACGGAAAAATATCTATGGTATTTGATTGATATTTTTCGAGATCTAGATAAATCCTAGTCTCGATTTCATGTTCATATTCTAATTTTGTAATTAGATTGAATGATGAGATTGATTATCGTTTGAATAATAATCATCTTCATATTCGAAATCCTCTTACGATCACTTATTAAACGAAAGCAAGATAATGGTTTTTGGAATATGTTCAATTCTTCCTAGCATAACCACAGATGGTTAAATGTTCATCAATGCTGGTCAAGAAGTAATATTAAGCTTATTTGGTAAAAGTAAGAAAAATTTTGAGAGAAGGCATAATTTGATTTTGAGTTTACCCTTTTGAATTGTTGAAGCAAAGTTACATATGTTGTGTCATTTGCTCAACGTTGCTTTTCGGATATGACAACTTTACAATTGGCAATTGCAAGGCAAAATTGCTTGAATATTTTGAACAAAACATTCAAGTTGTTGAACCTACTTTCATTGTGGATTTTATGCATATATTTGCCAAATCTTTGGAACACCAACTATTGGACAAGAAGGACACAATATGACATCATTTTACACAATGTCAGTTATGATCGATGCAAAGTCTTAATCGTCTTAGAAAATGATGTCGTAATTACATATCAATCGAGTGTGTGAGTTTGTAGGTTAAAGATAATATATCTTGTTACCAGTTTCATATCATCTCAAGCTAGACAAATTAGAAACCGATTATATGTCCATACTAAAAAAAACTGTCAATTAGATTCGATAATGAATATCAATCATAGTTTGAATAATGAGTTGATATATATTCAAAATCTTTCTTGACCCTCACGAACACTCTTTTAAAAGAAGACAAATAAAGATTTTTATAGTGTGTTCTATTAATCCTAAAACTAGTTGTAAGTGTGAGGTTGATGAATAACGACAAGTTAATTTCTTACATTCAAGATGTCATCATATTTTGCTTGTGCGAGAAAACTATTTTGTTGATATGTATTTCATGCATAGTTTTTTGACATTTTATGAATATATAAATGATTTTTCTAACCATTTTTATACAACACACATCTTTTGTAAATTATTATACGTTTATAAAAGGAATATAAGTATGTGTGTGTGTTAGAACAATGCAAGCATAAGCAAAGTTTAAAAATATAATTTCTTTTACTTAATTATCAATGTATTAATACAATCTTTTATTTTGTTTAACCAACCCAAGGTCAAACAACACAAGATGATGAAAAGATATAAGATAAATTTTAAATTTTTTAGGGGAAACATTTTGTTGAAGTGAGTTAATGTGTTAGAAATATTTTAGTGACGGGTTTTAACATATGATATTAGTACATTTATTATTCTCACACACTGACAAACTATTGAACTCAAAATCCTAAATGGGTTACTACACTCAAACTGATCTCAAGATGTTATGTAACACTGTAAATATAGTGAATCTATGCCTATAATGCAAGCACCAAACAATTTTGCAACTTAACGCAAGAGATCTAGCGTAATTCCTATTAGGCATAATCCAGAAAACTGATTAACATACATGTAGCATAGATGACACATGTGTTTAGATATATAATTAGCTCAATTACAAATAGTAATGATTACTTATTGATATCTATTAACCAAGTTGAAACAAAAGTAAACACACATAATTATCTAGTATACACATAAGGATATTCTTCGTTATTTTGTGAATTAGAAAAACGATGATACATACTTGATTGATTGAGAATAAAATATTTCCTTCACTATTCAAAAATTAATTAAGATCAATATTTTAAAAAGACAAATACACTATTTTTCAAAGATATATCAATTAGAAATGTCTGACTCAAAGAAAAATATAAAATACAAGTTTAACGAAACTCAAAGTTTTGACCACTATGTAGTATTTTGAATTTCTAACATATTTAAGTTTAGAATAAAGACTTGAAAGTATTTTTAAATGAAAATAGACTCAATTATCTTCGAAATGGCCGGTGGCATGACTTCTACGGACTTACGGTTGATTTTATATGATCTTTCAAAGTTTGCCAAAAACTAACGAAACAGATAGGCGGCCCCTATAAAGGTGACGGCCCCCAGATATATTAGAGGGTCGCCCGAACATTTATGAGACCGCTACCAGTGACCCAAAAACATGTTTTTCGTATAAAATCATTTGGTAACTTAATGTAGGGACGTAGGACTTCAGGGAGTTGTTCCAGCACATAAAACACGTGTTTTAGACATCATTTTTACTCTTATGACTTACAAAGACGTATTTTATACTTCTAAGCTTTTTGAGAATATTTTCAGTCAAGCTAGTATACGAGGATAATATAGCCAACAAAATATACGAATCAAGCCACCAAAACACTTTTTCCATATTTAATACCCATTCATGGTAATTTGATTACATTGACTACTCTATTTTAAAAACCATTTGTTTTGAAAACTAGAGCGACGTGGCTCTGATACCAATTGTGGAAACCGTAGAGGGGGGGGGGGTGAATACGTTTTCCTTAAAAAAACTTTAAATCTCTTGTATCAATTACCCGATCAAGTTTGACTTAATATAAGAAGAGTCGACAACATGTTTACATTAGCCAACGCATATTCTAACAATATAACCGTACTCACAATATTTAGCACAAAGATCTACACAACCTTAACTAACAAGATATACACAATCATGAGCACAATGCAAGTATAAAAGTAAAGCGGTAAATAAAGAAATAAGTAAAGCGAAAGGTAAAAGAAAATGCAAACCGACACGGTGATTTATAGTGGTTTGGTCACGAAGCTCCTCTTCGCCCTACTCCACTGCCCCAAGAACCAAACTCGAGTAGTTTACTTCACATATTTCACCAAGGTCCCTTTCGGCGGAGAAAACCTTATACCAAAGCTTACATTATTTTCTGACATTAAGCTAGATGTCGAGTCCTTCTTCAGGTACAACCAAACCCGTTATGTTTTGTGACCCAACATAACAAACCTTGTGTTTTATGGCCTAAACTACTCATAAACCGTGTCGCTTACATAATTATTCCGACCACTAAGCTAGATGTCGAGGTCTAACTTAGGCTAGAACAAATCTATTACATCACCAAAGGTTATTTTAAAGGCGCTAAAAATACTAACCAACCTACAGTCAACCCATACCAAAATATAATACAATCATTTGGATCTACACAAAACTAAAAGAATGAAGAGACATGGACTCTACTCGATCTATATGTAACATAATGTAACAAATGTTACAATATAACTAAACAGACTAGACATAACTCGGATCTTGAAGATGACCGAAGTTCTTCTCTTGCACTTAGGGAAAAATGAAATGCGAAAAAGATTGAACCACATTTAAACAAGATTAAACAAATTAAATGATCAAAGATTTATAGAGATTTAGTAAGATCTAGAGAGAGAAAGAATTGAGAAAAATTCGTGCAAAAGAGTTCTAAATATAGTTGGAGGTGAGCCACTATTTATAGGTCTAAAAAAACTGTCTTGTCAGGATACGGCTGTCCCGAGAAATATAAGGGGCCGCCGGATAAATAAAGGGGGCCCCGACCGAATTAAAGGGATTCGCCCCGACATAACGCTCCCTTTTTTGTCTAATTTTGTGGTGACCAACTTGTCTGGTGAAAGTGACATTTATTTTTAGGGGGAAATGACCAGTATTTTGAAATACAAAATAATTACAAATAAAACATTTCTTCTAATTCAAAACTAAAGTTGAAAAATAATATTTTGGAAATAAGTTTTGTATATTTATAAAAATATAAAGTTTAAGACAAAAACTTATTTCATTGATCATCCTACAAGTTTAATATTATTTGTATACCTTATGTGATTTACGTCGAATGCAAACAGATATCTGTTTTGATGAAGACATTAGACTTCGAGAGATTAATTCAAGATCATTGGGGTAATTTTGATTACGAGTAACTTGCGCACTTTACGTTACGTATTACAAGTTACATGTTTTTCATCACCAAAACATAAGAAGATCGTATAGATTAAATATCGTAATATTTGCACTAACATTCTTAATGAAGTCATGGCGTGGTATCGAAAGAAGAAAAAAGGGTTTATGGTGTTCAAAGTTGATTTTGAGAAAGCTTATGACTCCCTAAGGTGGTATTATTTAGATGTGGTCATGGAGAATCTTAGGTTCAGTTCTAAATGGCGTAAGTGGATTGCTGGGTGCATGAGCAATTCGCGGGCATCAATTATGGTCAATGGTTCTCCTACAACCGAGTTTGAGATTTTTAAGGGGCTTAGGCAAGGGGATCGTTTGTCTCCGTTCTTGTTCATTCTTGCTATGGAAGGTTTACATGCTATTACGTGTAAGGCTGTAAACATTGGCCTGTTTAAAGGCGCGATTATTGGGGAAGGTAATTTGTATATTTCGCACCTTTTTTACGCTGATGATGTTATTTTTGTTGGTGAGTGGTCTCAACACAATGCCCATAGTTTGATTTGTATGCTTAGATGCTTTTATTTTATCAGTTTATTTGGTGCCTCAAAATTCAATGTATCACAAAAGCAATACAGGTAGGTGGTAGGTGGTTTCTGATTGAGACGTTTATTGACTGCTAACGGTTCATCGGTGTTAGGGTCGCGAAGTTGCCTATGACATATTTAGGTGTGCCTGTAGGGTTTAACATAGGCCGAGTTGAAAATTAGAAGTGCATTGTCCAAAAGTTTACATCTAAAATTGCGCAATGGAAAGCCCAGTTACTCTCTGTTGGTGGTCGCGTTTCTCTTATAAAGTCAGTAGTTTGTAACCTTCTAACGTATTATTTGTAATTGTATAAGATGCCTATTTGTGTGAAAAAGAAGTTAGAATCCATGCGTATTAAATTCTTTATAGGAGGAGACTTGGGTGATAAGAAGGTTACATGGGTTAAGTGGAACGTGTGCTTAGCTAGTAAGGCTTTGGGTGGGCTCAGTATCGGGAGTATATATGCTTTAAATATGTCCTTTTTGTTTAAATGTATTTGGAGATTTTGTTGTAATTCCAAATTGATCTCTAGGCTAGAGAGATTAGATGCATCCATGGACCAAGATGGAGGTATAGGGGGCGGTGAAGGATATTAGCTTCGAACCTAAGACCATGGAAGGTTATTGTTTAATTACCTCGAGTTTTCAAGCTCCAAACAAAGGTGTTAACTTGCTTGCATCTTGTAAGAGTTCTCTTGGAGATGGAATGAAATATCAGACTTTTGGGATTGAGACCTGAGTGTGTAGGATAGTCCGTTAAATGTTTTATTCCCTCGTGTGTATGCGTTAGAGGGAGATAAGAAGTGTAATGTGGCACATCGTATAAATGTTTCTAATTTGAATATGGTTCTTAGGAGGGCTCCAAGAGGTGGTGTGGAGTCTAGCCAACTTGAAGATTTGAAGGCTTTGATTCAAAACATCCTGATCTTGGATAATAAGGATGGCTGGAAATGGTTTATAGATTCTAATGGTTTCTCTGTTGCGTCTGCTCGTAAATATAATTAGATAGAGCATATATTGCCTTGTGGGTTGTCGTGCACTAGATGGAATAAAGGTGTTCCTATCAAAGTTAATGTTTTTCTGTCGAGATTGAATTTGGATAAACTTTCGTCTTTGGTGAACATGGATCGAAAAGGTATGGATATTGATTCGTTATTATGTCCCGTGTGTGGTGATCACGTTGAGAGTGTTTTTTTTTGTTTTTTTTTTTGTTTTTGATCACCTCTTATTCTGTATGAAAGGCTTCGAGAGCTTTAGAGGTTACTAGCTAGATGGTGCGATTTGGATATCACGAGTGTGGCTAACATTGCAGAGTGGTTTTTGTGGGTTGATGCTTGTAAGGTGACAAAGACGGCTAGATATATCCTCGAAGGTATAGCTGCTACATTGATGTGGTCTATATGGAATTTTCAGAATGCTTTGATTTTTTCTGATTGTAAGCCTAAAAAGGCGACTCTATGGGATTCTATTGTTTCTCAGAATCGTTCTTGGTGGATTCATCTAAAAATCCCAAGTTCGTATACTAGTTGGATAGGTTGGTTAAGTTAAAACCCAAAGAGTACTGTCTCTTTTGTACTTTTTTTGTTCACTAAGCTTTTGCTAGTTTTTATAAAGCTGTCGTTCTAAAAAAAATAAAATAATAGAGAGTTCTTTTTGTCAAAAAATGGTTAGAATTGAATTTTTACCCTTTGTTGTAGTTGTGTTTTACTATTTGTAGGCTCAAGGACTATGTTTAAAGGTTAAAAAAATGTAATAAGGATGCTAAATTCAATTGGTTGAAAACAATTAAAATTTTTTTTTAACGGCGAATTTTATTGAGAGAAAAAAACTAGCAAGGAGCTAGAAGATTACAAAGCGACAGGGAGAGGTCTTTAAGCTACCATTCCAACTAAAAAAGCTTACATACTTAACGACACGAAAAAGTAAGCAAACAGTAAGAAAGATCTAGATTGCACTTCATAAAAATAGCCGCCTTTGAGGAGACTCAGAACCGAAGATAGTTTTATTACTTGAAGTTCCAAATAAACCACACCACTTCACAATAACAAACTCCTTCAAAAATACGCTTATGTTTGAATCGAAAGCCGACGACTCAGATCCAACCAACCATTCTTCAAAGAAGAAAACTTCCATATACGGAATATTCCACCAGCTGGTGATCAAATGAAGGATATCTTTAGCAATTTGACAAGTGAAGAAGATGTGCCTAGTTGATTCCACCGCTTTACCGCATGTAGGGCATAGAATAGAGTCAATATCCATTCCACCGAATGTAGAAATGTTCAACCAAGTTGGAAGAATAATCTAACTTGATTTTCCAAGCAAAAACATTTACTTAATAGGCACCGCTTTATCCTACGGAGCTAGAAGAGAACCTCTGATAGACGTGAACTCGTCTGATCAATTTTCTAATTGAGGAGAGCGATGTGAAATCTCTGAACTTTGGCAAGGACCAAATCCACTATCCCTGATATTTACGAGAGAAGTACCTCCACTCATCGTCCTACAGAGAATCAAACTGATCTTTCTCCACTCCTCCCCTAGGTTCAACAACGGAAAGCGAATCCAAGCTGTTTAGATAACTTAGAAGCAACATCAATGTTTTTTGCAAGATTTCATGCGTAGCCCTTGGAAACAAAAAATTAAACCAACATCCCACATGCTAAGAAATCTTCCCAAAACATTGAAGTATCAAACCGTTTCCCACTTTTTTTGTAATTGAAACTGAGTAAATTTAAACCGTACCCTTTTCTTTTAACAAATCCAACTCTTTAACATGTCGAGCCAAATAGAAGGATAAGAGACTTTACCACACTGTTTACCATATTTTATCGTGATCTCCATGAAGCTAGATTTGATGAAACGTGTCGCACCATAGTGAAGAGTTTGTGAAAAGGAACGCCCCACCCATTTAAAACATAATCTCTACTACAGAGCGAATAAGCTGAAATTCAAGGTCGCCTTATCTTTAAAGCTAACTATACATTTGTCCATTTTTCCCCACGTCGGTTTTATAGCAAGAGGATTCATAACCATTGAAAAAATATAACGAATGGCTTCCATACGTGGCAGAATCTCCATAGGAACTTTGAATATAGACATATGATAAATAGGCATCGATCCTAGAACTGATTTAAGAAGGGTTAATCTACCTCCTATCGAAAGAGTCTTCATCTTTCAATTAGATAAACGAGAAGCCATTGCTTCTATCGTTTCATTCCAAGACTGGATTCTAGACATATGGCCACCCCACCTTTCGAACCTAATAATTAAATGGAGATTTCAGAGTGACTCCGCCAATCTTTTCTAGCTGCTTGAGCACTTCTTGTCAGCATCCACATAAATCTCCATTAACTTACTTTTAGACATGTTTGAGAAGCGAAAGACTTGGATGCAGCAAGGTGAAAGTCATTCCAAAACTTGAACAAACGTATCAAGATTTGACTTAATTCCATTGACCCGAGAAAAAATAACATCGTCGGCGTAAAACAAATGGGAAAGTTGAAGAGAGGGACTTAACATAATACCTTTGAACATACCAGCATCAACTATTCTTTGGAATGAGATGTGTAATGTTTCCATAACCAAAATGAACAAGAAAGGAGATAAAGGATCACCCTGTTTGAGACCTTTGTGGAATCTAAATTCTTTCGTAGGACTACCATTCATAATAACCGAACCCCTAGATGATCGAAGACAACTTTGAATCCAAGAGCACCATTTCTCACCAAAACCCGAACCTTCTCAAAATGTCGTCCAAATAATCCCATCGAACCGAACCAAAAGCCTTTTCGAAATCTACTTTGAAAACCAAAGACTGCTTCTTTTTCGATTGACACCATTGAACAATTTCGTTTAGGAAAAACGACCATCGAGGATTTGCCTATCCTGCAATGATACTGATTGATACTTCATTACTAGATCACCCAGAACGAGAACAAAGGCGATTCGCCAAGATCTAGGCATGATTTTATAACATACGAATACTAACCAATTAAGCTAGTTATATTATAGGTCGAAAGTCGTTTGGACATGTTAGCATCGCAAGTTTTTTAGAATCAATGGCAATAAACTTAAGAGTTTGTTGCCTTAGAAACTAACCATGATGAAAAAAACTCGTCACAGCATCAACCACGTCACTCTCTAAAATATTCCAGTAAATGAACGATAGAGACCTGAACATGAAACCATCGGGGCCAGGAGACTTATCGTAACACAATCCCAAACCGTTCCTTTTATTTCATCTTAGACACAATACATCACAGACTCCTGTCGATAAATGATCAGGCTATTAGCGTATTTTGAAGTTTAGATCAAGTTGGTAGACTAGAATCTGAGAGGTGATCAAAACGAATTTATATGAAGGGAGAAAAATTTCCGTTTAACCAGAGAGTAGGAGTCAATCCATTTCCAATCGACCAAAATGCCACGAAAGACTACTGACTTCTTTTTGTATTGAGAATTCCGTGGTAGTACTTAGAATTCTCATCGCCCTCGATTGTCCATTTAATCTTTGATTTTTGGGCAGCTTCCAATGATTGAAGGTTCTTTAATTCTTGAAGGGATCTGACAACATTAGCTCTTTTGTTTACGATCTCTACATCATCACAACCTTTGTCTATTATCAAGTCCAAATCAGCAAGATCAGATTTAAGAGTTCTCTTTTGTGAGGACATCGTATTTCCTTTGTTCCATAAGCGAATCTTTTCTTTTAAGTGTTTCAGTTTCTTCATCAGTTTAGTCATAGCATTTGGCTCCACCACAACAGCTTCTTTCCAAGAATCTTCAACAAATTTATCAAAACCTTTAATTTCGAACCAATAATGAAAGAACCTAGATGGAACATGACCGTAATCGTAATGAGATTCACGCATTAATATTGGACGATGATCAGATAAAAAGCGTTCCAATGTGATAGCAGAAATATTTGGACATGAATTCATAAGACTTTTGGAGATAAAAAAACGTCAAGTTGCCTCATCTTGGAAGTCCGATTTATGACTACCAGTATAAAACATCCTCCTAAAGCCACTTCTTCTAAACCCGCATAAGAAAAGAACAATTTAACGCGCATAGCTCCATGCATATTAAAAACCAAACCAAATATTTCATCTTTTTTCTAGACTTCATTAAAGTCCCCCATAACAACAACCTCACCTGCCCACTGAGCTATCACATGAGACAAGTAATCCCACAACATCTTCTTTTCACTAAGATCTTGAGGGGCATATATCGAAATGATGAGAAGTTTAGTACCGTTAGGAATCCAATCACCTCTTACCATGACAAAATAGTCTGAGATAGTAGCATTAAGTTTGCTAAAAGATTTAGGATCCCAAACACATAAAATCCCACCCGAGTTACCAACGGAAGCACTGTGAGCATAATCAAAAGCAAGATTTCCCCAACATCTCTTGATACTAAAGAGATCAATGTTCTCCATTTTTGTTTCCTGTAAAGTTAAAAAATTAACCTTGTTAGTCACGCATAACTCCTTAACCCAATCTTTTTTGGCCTTTTGGGCAAGGCCTTGGATGTTAAGAGACATAAAGTTCATCGATTGACATCGTTCACTCCTTGGGATTTGATGATCACTTCAAGTTTTTAATGCATCCCTCCATGTTATAGCCCATAGTATGTCCCACCTTAACCATTTCATCCATCACTTGTAATATAGATCCACCTGTACGTGAAATATTAGATTTTTTAAAATGTCCAGAACATGTGGACTCCGCTGCATCTTCGTTGAACTTATCTTTCAGAACTTCCTCTTGAATATTGTTTAAACGCTCGCCTGTAAACTTGTTTGATTGCCCTTCTGAATTGACATTATCATTTATAGGTGTAAAACCTGGGGGGTATTTCAAACTGTCTTCCAAATTGAATTCTTTGTGGTTGTTCTCCTTATTCTTGGTGAGAAGTTTGTATATGTTGAAAGGGTCTTCTGAATGTGTCTTTTGTTTTTCTACAGAAGCATTTTCGGCATTAATGTGGATTGAGGCATCATCAAAAATTGTGTCTGGAATAGCTTTCGTATCACTATCACCTTCCAATTCTTCATCTTTTTTTAAGTCATTAATCAAATCATCATCGTTGTCCGAGTCGTCATCGTTATCCTCCATAAAATCAGGTTCCCAGCCAGGAACCTCTTTGTCTCGAACCCAAAATAATTTACCACGATAAATGATTTTAAACGACTCAAGAATATTAGATGTAATATTCGTGTTGATGCAGATTCTTTTTGTGTAGAAATTCCCGTCCTCATGAGAATCAACATGAATTAAGGTACCCCACTTAGAAGCAATGGGTTTGAATGTATTAGCAGCCCACATTTTTAAAGGAACGCCTTCTATATATACCCATGTAACCCTCCCTTCAACAAAGAAGTCAGTTGAAGCTTTGTTGAGCAGGTGATATCCCTTTCAATTACCTTGGTCTCCCCATTGGTTCCAATATGAAGTCTATTGCTAGCTGGAAGACGCTTGTTGATCGTTTTCATATGAGGCTTTCCTCTTGGAAAGCTAATCTTCTGTCGATTGGGGGTCGTCTGACTCTTATCAAGTCTGTGCTTGGTAGTCTTGGTATCTACTATCTATCGATTTTCAGAGCACCCGAATCGGTCCTTCAAGACCTGGAAAGAATTCGGGCTAATTTTTTTTGGGGTGGTAATAAAGATAAAAACAAAATGGCTTGGGTCAAATGGCCAATTATTCTTAATTCTTTCGATAAAGGAGGGTTAAACATTGGCAGTCTTAAAGCTTTCAACCTTGCTCTTCTTCAAAAATGGCGTTGGAGGTTGCTTTCTTCCCCAAACGCCCTTTGGGTTCAGGTCATCAAAGCTTATCATGGTCAAGAAGGAGGTTTCGATACAAATGGTTGTAGCTTCAAGGGCATTTGGGCTAACATTGTTGGAACCTCCAATTTTCTCCACTCGAAAGGTATTATCTTATCTAACACTTTTCGTTTTAAAGCAGGTTGTGGCACTCGTATTCGATTTTGGAAAGATATTTGGGTAGGCGAGACTCCTCTTTTTACAAGGTACAATCGGCTCTATCATCTTGATCAAGACAAAGATTGTCTTATCATTGACCGTATTAATAATGGGCAATGGTCTTGGAATTGGTCTCGGACCAATCTTGGTGTTAGAAATCTTGCCTATTTATGTGACATGTTAAATGAGATCGGTCAACTAAATATTGATGTCAATGAAGATACTTGTACTTGGAGTCTTGGTCCTAATGGTACTTTTACCGTTAAGGATGCTCGTTATAGGATTGACCAAAATATCCTTCCCACTCTTGCTCATGCTACTACTTGGGATAAATCTATCCCCCGAAAGGTCAATGTGTTTATGTGGAGGCTTTTCTTGGACCGACTCCCTCATAGATTGAATCTCTCTTCGTGTGGTATGGATATTCCGGCCATCTCTTGTCCTTCATGCAATGTCAATGTTGAATCTGCTAATCATATTTTCTTCGAATGCGACATTGCTACCGATATGTGGAAGCTCGTTTTTAGATGGTATGATATTCCTCTTTTTTAAGCTTCTTCTTGGGATTCTTTCAATGATTGGATCATCTCTTGACATGCTTCTAAAGAGAAAAAACACATATGTTATTACTACTTCGGTTCTTTGGTGGCTTTGGAGATACCGAAATAGCGTCACGTTTAACTCTCAACCGTTGAGGAAAAGTGATCTATTCGATAATGTTCGTTTCTCTTCATTTTCGTGGCTTTTTAATAGGGACCATATGAAGTTATCTTGGAATGACTGGCTTACGTATCCCCTTTCGATCACGCGTAATGGAAATGGATAGAGCTGCTTTTGGTTTTTTCCTGAAGCTGACGTTCAAGTTCGCTGGGTTGGTGTAACATCCGGAAATTTTCAAATTTTTGAATGACTATTTCAATCGTTGACTTTTAGTGTCTGGCTTGACTTATAAGAACGACCACCTAAAGCACGTTTTCACAACTCGGACTCTAAAGCAATTTAATGTAAAACGACATTCCTGGCAACTTTTCAGTTTTGACCGAGACCTGGAAACAGTCAGAAGGTGACTGAAATGCCCTCGCAAAAATTTTGAACACAACGCGTACCGACCCAAAATAATTAAATTTGTATTTAATTATCATAAGTTATTTAATAAAAATATTTATTAAATTAATATATCTTGTTAATCGAAAACTTTTGTTAAAAACGCAATTATTAAAGTTAA
>BQNB010076406.1:0-31170 GCA_026074375.1 Tanacetum coccineum
CTACTTGCAACCGATCTATTGAGTTCAGTTAGAACCGATCTATTCAAGCCTAAACCCAAACCGAGTCAACTCGGTATTTACCGAGTTGACCCGAGTCAACTCACTGAGTTGGTTTTAACTGAGTATGGTCAAAGAATAAGTCAACAGAAGAAAAAAGAAAAGAACAAACTATGACTCAAAATGCTTAACTTAAACATCAACAATTATAACCTCAGCCTTAATACAACAATCCAAATCCATATCTAACCTAACCCATCATCACAAACATACTCCCACAAATCCATATCGATGGATCCAAAGAAGGGAGAATCTTTGAATCAATAATGCATCAAGCGTCCTTTACAAAAAAAGTTCCATTAGTGCCCAACGATCACACACAAGTATTTTTAACTTCGTTAATTTTTGCAAAACTAATTTCAAAAAGCATGTCAATTAAGTCAATAGAATTTTGAGCTCCAAGGATAGGTCGTGACCAATTCCAACGCCATTGGTCATGATCAATGCGGTCAATAATAAGACAATTTTCTCACGTTCCAATCGGTATAACCTATTATATCTAATATAAAAAGGAGAATCTCCTACCAAAGTATCTTTCCAGAAACGGATACGCATGCCACAACCCACTTGGAAATGAAAGGAACTATTAGGAATAATGTTATTCGAGTATAGAAATTTAGAGGAACCAATAATTCTAGTCCATGTACTGTTATAGATACAACCAATGTTATCATAGCCACCTTCCTGACCATGTAAAGCTTTGATAACTTTAACCCAAAGCGCGTTCTTGTGCGATAACGACCTCAAACGCCACTTTTAGAGAAGGGCGAGGTTAAAAGATTTAAGACTATCGATGTTTAAACCGCCGTTATCATAAGAAGAGATGATATTTTTCCATTTAATCCAAGCTAGTTTTCTAGCTTCGTGAGAACCTCTCCAAAAAAACATTGCTCGGGATCTTTCCAAGGAATTTATAACAAATTCTAAGACCTTAAAGATCAAGAAGTAATAGATAACGAGGCTACGAAGAACAACTTTTAAGGTGTGACGGTCCTCTATAGAAAGGAGATTAGCCTTCCACGGAGATAACTTTGATTGAAACCTGTCCAATAAAACCTGCCAACTCAATCTCAAACTCATATTAGAACCAATGGGTAACCTTAGATAAGTAAAAGGAAAGGATCCTGAAGCACATCCAGAATTACTGGCCATGGAAGAGACATCGACATCCGAAACCCCAATGCCATAAATATTAGATTTTTGAATGTTAATTTTTAAACCCGAAGCTAAGTAGAAGACCTGTAAAACATGAATGATATTGTCTAAATCATTAGCATTCCATTCGGTAGTGATAATCACGTCGTCGGCATAAAATAGATGAGATATAGTTAACTCAGGAGAACCAAATTTGACGCCTTTTATAAGACCCAAGCTGTAACACCCCCCAAAATTACAGCAACGCAGCGGAATACCAATTGGGGTGCTACTTCATAGTATGAAGTACAAGTTATAGAAAACGACCTCAAACGAGACGTTTTAAGAGAAATGCACATTCGATTAAAATATCAAAGTAAATTCAGGTCCCAATAATTTCTTTTTAACAAAAGTTACAAGAGTTCAAACATGACTCCTTTGTATATTTTAATAATAAATGGTTGTCGAATGTGAAGAAAAACCAAGTCTTTAAAGTTTTGATATCCGCGCGTCTCGAATGCTCCCAATGCTCAGCTAGCAAAATAATAACCTGAGAAAATACATGAAAAATCGTCAACAATAATGTTGGTAAATTCATAGGTTTAAGTAAAAGCGGTATTGAAATAGTTCAAGTAATATTTCAGTAAGAAAGTAGCGTTACAATATTTTAACATATTATTTCCAAAATCCAAGTAGTGATTCAATAAATCACGAAATGTTCAGTAGTGGACCAAAAGATTTAGGAAGTGGGTGGGGGGCCTTTGGGGGGGTTATTTATGGAAGTTTTGAAAGGGTGGGGGGGGGGAGGAAGCTGGAATGGGGGGTGGGGGGGGTATGGATGGGGTGTGGGGTATTTTGGGGGTAGGTCGAGGGGGGGGGGGGGTGTGCTTGTGAGGGTAGGAGGTGAGTGGAATGTTTTTGTTTGGGAAGGGGGTAGAGGAAATATGAGGTAGACAAATAGACATGGGGGGGGTTTTTGTGTAGATGGTTGGGTGGGGGGAGGGGGGTTGTGGAGGGTGGGGAGAAGGGTGAGGGGAATGGTTAGGGGGGTGGTGAGGAGTCGAGATGGAGGTGGTGGGGGTGGAAAAGTGATAGGGGATTATCGGGGGTGTTTTAGAACGGTTTGTGGCGATTGGGGTGGGGGGGGTGGGGGGGGGGGGGGAGGGGGGGGGGGGCGGGGGTTGCTGGGGAAGTCTTTTTTTTGGGTGGTTAGGTACTGAGTGGACCATAAGTTTTAACAAGGGTGGGTGTGTTGTAGTTGGGGAGTGGGTTGTTGGTTGATCCGGTGGGTGTTGATGGTTAAGTGTGGGGGTGGAAATTTGTTGGGTATATTGTCGGAGTTTTGTAAGTGTAGGGCGGAAAGTGAGGTGAAGAATATTTTTTGGTTTTCGTGGGGTGGAGGGGGTTTTGTTTTTGGAGATAGGGGGAGGGCGGTAGGGGTGGCGGGGGGGGGGGTGCAATGTAATATGGGTTAGGCCGGGTGTATAAATTAGGGGGGGGGCGGGGACGGGGTGTTGCTGTGGGAATGGTTGGGTGTTATGGACGGAGACGTGGGCGGAGGTGTGGGGGCTTAGGGGGGGTAGTGTGGTTCTGGTGTGGGAGTTAGGGGTTGTGGGGGGTAGGGGCGGGGGAGGTGGTGGAGAGGATGATTTGTTTATAGAGGTGACTATCTGGGGGGTATTGTTTTTTACTTGGCTTAAGGGTTTGACCGTTTTTCGTGTGGTTTTGTTTATGCTAATACCATTCTTTATATTATATTATATCGAGGACTCGGCTAATAATGAGGTAATATTATAATTTGTGATATTTTGTTTTATTTTGTGGTTAGTTATAAAACCTGGTTTAAATTGGTTAATTGGTTTTTGAGATTTACGGTTTGCACACTTAATCGTCACGTTTCACGATTAGATGTGGCTTTTAGTGGGTGTATTTTATGTAATGGAAGGCGATGGTGTGTTAATCTAATTATTATCAATTTTATCTCAGTTTGTGTGCTATCCGAATCCACCTTGTAATGGGTGGTGGGGGGATGGTTTGTGAGGTGCAAATCCATTGTTTCGTCATGATAGGAGCGGGAAATACCTGCTGTTTATAAGAGGTTTTCTGTTTTTTGAAGAGCACTTGAGCAATTTGTGAGTTGACGTATATTAAACCCTTTTTGTTTTTTTTTTTATTTTTATTCTTTCACTGAATCTTAGAGTGATGAGGTTTGTGTGTTTTTTAACCAACCCTCTTTATGCTTTTATTGTATTTGTTTTGAATACCACTACCCAAGTGATAATGTGCTCTGTCTCTTTTGTTTTCCCTCCTACATTTTTTTGCGTTCGTTGTTGTTAGTTTGATAACGAATGGATGATTTTTTTTATGGTTCTCTTTTTTACTACTTTGTTATAGTGTATTTGTGTCCGGTTGTATTCATATCTACTTTCTAAAACAAGGATGCGAGTGAAAAAACCTAGGGTTTTTAAACGGGAGGTTAACTAACTGATGTAGTTAGTTAATAAGCAACATGGAAAGGCGATTTAGGTGTAATCCTAAAATTTACCAATTTAAACAAGTTACTCCAATTAAATCCATAATACTCATTATTGCTGTCTCGATATAGGATATATCTAGCCAAGTTATAAAAGTCTACAACATCATTGGCACACTCATATTTTATAGAATTTGGGTAAAATTTGGAAACAGATAGGCTTAATTCTCACAATATCTAACAAGGGTTATGTAACATGTAATTTCACAAAAGTATGCTTAAAAAAATTGAGCATATTTAAGCATTTTTAGTGTGAAAAATAGGAAAAGTTAAACATTCTAATTCCACACCACCCCCCACTTGAATTATACAACGTCCTCGTTGTATATATAAAACATTAAATACGGGAAATTAAAAAGAATTAGAATGAGAAACTCCCCTGATATTTGCTGGGTAGATTCTCCATGTTGAGTTTATTAGCAAGAACGTGTGTTGAACAGCCGCCTTGAAGTTTCAAGACTCCAACACTTCAGGATCTCCAGATTTGTAAATCTTCAACATCATCGTCGATTTTTCTTTCACGAGGAGCCTGTGTAAAATTCTAAGAAAACAGATGCAATGTCTATTCTCCGTGTTTTCATTTGTTAGACTCGAAAATGAAATACCGTTAAAACTGTACAAGAATTCACACGCCGTATCCATTCCCCAGGAATACGTCGTATTGATAATTATGCCCTATATAGTTGTATTCATTTAATGAAATACGTCGTATAGACTGTGTTGAAAATAAGACTGGATAGAACGTTCCATGAGTTATTAGAGTGTTCAGATAATTCCGTATCTCGCATAAAGGTATTTGGTGTCTTCTACACCCGATGTATACAGTGTCCTGAGTTAGAATAGGACAGACTCGATATAAAATTGAAGATAAATACATTGTTCTGGGTTTGTCTCCCGCTGGCAAGCGACGTTTTGATTTACGACAGAAATTATTGTCTTATAAGTTGGAGAAGAACTTTCACCCTAATTGTTATATTCATCATTCCTCTATAAAAACAATTTCGGGGTTCGGTCGAGGAGTGCTCCCAAATGGCCATACAAATTCTTGATTAGAAAATATGACATGGCTCGTATTCCTTGTTAAGGGTGATTTTCAAAGTCGATGATACTTATAGAAATAATTTTATAGATCGCCTTGATAAAAAGTTTATTTTGAAAATTTTATTAGATGTATCGATGACTTGTTTCCAAAAGGCTTATTTGTCCCATCGTGCATAGGCGCCATTCATTGGCGCGCAGTATTTATTACACTCAGGCAAACGGTTTTGATAGAATAAATCCACTATCAGAGATGGTGCTTCACTTTCAAATATCGATATCATTGTATCGCATGTCATCATTGTGCTCTTATCTGATTTTAAATCATCGGGAATAAAACTACGTTGAAGAGGTAGATTAGTCATTTAAAGTTATAAATCATTTGTAGTAGTTGGTTCCCTCTTTCTTAACTACATGTTTACGGGACAATGATCGTTTCATCTCTTTCAAAATTGTATTAAACATTTGTATTCAAACTTGTGTTGAGGACTTAGGTGGGCTTTCGAGCTAAGATATTTATTTTAGGAACGTTTGAGAACTGCTTCATTGTCATAAAAACAATTGCTGGAAATTCATTCTCATAAATTATTAGGAAAAGTCTAAATCATCAAGATAACTAGTCATAGGCTCGGGTGGCGGAAAAGAAGGCATACTGGCTTTTTCATTATCGTTTTCTGAATCCGTTTTTAAATCGTTGACAGAAATTATTTTGTAAGAAAATGAATTTTTGTCAAAAATTACTGTGCAATCTTCATCGTCGGATTTGTCAAACGATATTCTAAAGTCTATTTCATCGTTATACAAAAAAAAACAAAAACATTTCAGTGTTAAGAGAACTTAAAGTAGCTCACACGAGAGGTTGCTTCATATATTATTCGTGTTATTGAAGACTATAGTGGGAATTTCGTTTCAACTTATCCGAGGTTCGGAACGTCTTCGTTATCCCAGATCTTACACTATCGTGAGCTGTATCCCAGTTTATACACCATTACACGACTTTGAGCTTTTTCTTTCCTCAGAAATGATTAATCTCTATAGGTAATGTTGGGTTTGTCCATTTTAACATGTAATAAATTTGCATGGAAAGAAAACTATTAAATAGCTAATACGCCGTATTCAATGAACTGAATACGCCGTATTGAGATGATAGTCGAAATACGTTATGTACTTGGGTTTGAAAAAATTTATATGACGCACTGTTTAACCAATAACATTGAATACGTTCTATTGAGGCTATTCGATGCTCAGAAGGTTGTTTCTTATCGCAGTGGAGTATCCTCTCTAGTCTGGTAACAAACGCAAAAAAAACCCTCACAAACACACAATATGCAAAAATTTACAAATGCAAAAACGAAACACACAAATATGCAATTTGAAATCTATACTAAACTAAAGTCTAAAATCACTAATAAATAAGAATTAAAAAACTTTAATCCCCTTCGGGGGGGTTGGTTATCGGCGCGCAAAAAAACTTTGACTGTTGTCGTTATTTACGGTTTTGTTTCGGTTCCTACTTCGACTATGCTCGATCATTCACTTCTGAGTGTTCATATTAACCTATTATATAATCGATTGGTTTCTTAACTGTAGAGAAAACCTTTGGTTCCCTACTGGTCAGTTATTTATGCTTTGTGAACAGCTTCTAGCAAAGATTTTGTCGTGTTATTTATGTTATCACGTTTTACTATGGTTTTATGCCCGACGAATACCCTGGAGAAAATCAAGTCACTTTTAACGGGCAGTGTACCCTGGTTCAGAAGGAGGTTTAGTGGTAAGTAACTTAGTGTTGGGAGGGTCGATCTCTAAAGACAGACAACTTTTTGTGTGCTGTTAATATCTTAATCTAGTCAGTATTTTAGCTTAAGTCGTTGTTTGTACTAAATATAATTCGCATAATTTATGCTAAACCGTAAGTTTAAACTCTAAATGCTAGATGGATTATAAGGGGTTTCTAAAAGAGAGACTGGCTACGGGTATATAGTTATGTTTAACCTAGGCTTTTTTGATGATAAATAAATCAATAAACACACACTAAAAGGACTCAAACAAACATATTTAGAGAAGCGATCTGAGAAATCTAATGTAGGGAAAACTGTATCAAACATGATCATGTTGTGTTAAGCGCATGTTTGTTTGTATTCCTAGTTGCAATGATTGTCTGCTCTTAGTTGTCTTCGTAGCTAAGGTAGGTTCATTATCATTCCTAGGGACTTAGGGCTGGTCGGTAAGTATTCTTCCCTTAATATCCTAGTACACGCTGCATATATCTGTGTTAGTCTGACACTTAGACGCTCCGCGTAAAAGCATACTTTTGTTGTTTTTAAATTATATCTTTAGGATCTAAGTAATGGTGCTATTTACTAAAACACCTAGCTCGATGTTGGAGACTTTTATCCTCCGCACTTACTGTGCTTAAGGGCTTTTTTTATGAGCTATACTAGTAGTCCATGTCCAAGTCCTTACCAATGGAATAAGAATGTACTCGTTGATACCAAGGTTACCTTATGGCTCAACTAAGCTTACTAAACTAAAGGCAAGGATAGGTCAAGGTCAATATTTGTGATCCTATGATTCTAGGTATATAAATTGCAATATGGAGAGCTATCCTGGACTCTTAGCCTACGCCCAAACAACACCGAAGTTGCAGCGCATTAAATATGTAGGGACTTAGACCTGTTGAATGCAGAGGTCGCATACTTAAGCACGTAAACGAATATAAATTGATAAACATAAACAACAATCAACGATAAACTAAGCAATCAAGATAAACAAACCAAACATTAGATCTTCGTAAACATGGCTGATGCCTAAAGGTATCAGCCGATAGCTATTATAAAAATACACACGGTTTGATATATGAACGATTAAAATAAAGAAACCTTAATCGAACGCGTATTCGGTTGCGCAAAGATTACAAGAGTTTTCCTATGATTTTGAGGCTCTTTTCTGACCTTCTAGGCTCCTTTATTCGTCTCTTGGTCGACTTGGTGGTTTAGGGATTCACTTGCATACCTAAAACTGAGTTTTGGGTCATCTATATATAGGGTTTGGAAACATATCGATACATCATATCGAGCAATGTGGGATACGGCGTATTGGGGATTTCTTGGAGTAAGGACCATGTTTGATATCTTCTAGAATAATCACCTTCTATATCTTGAATACGGCGTATAGGTTTCTACTGGAAGGCGTATTGGTCTTTATGTCTTCGTGGTTTCTTGTTAAGTGTAGGCACGGATACGTCGTATCTTCTTGATGGATACGGCGTATTGTGGTAAAACTAGTTCCTTCTTCATCGTTGACCAAAGTATTATATACGGCGGATCGTTGATGTGGATATGGCGTAATCTTCAAGGTCAGGCAATGGTCTTTTGATTTGTCAAAGTCTTGGATACGTCGTATATGTCAAGAATAATATGGCGTATTTTCTGTCAGATCAGTTGACTTTCTCGAACTCTTCGTTTATGCTTCAAAATACGTGCCTTTTAGCATAACTTCACCAAGTACTCCATAATTACTACAATTCTTAAATATAAATTATTAAGTAACAATTCTTTGCAATAACTATACAAAATGGGTTAATAACATGGGATAAATGATGTTATAAAATAGACATTATTTGATGTCATCATATACCAGCAATGGAAACGTCTAGCAACACTCGCATTGCCATAAACTAGAAATACTTGAGATGTTGTTTCAAGAAAAACTCTCAGCACAATGGTTATGTATTACTTGTTATCGTCATCCCTTTATTACAGATACCGTTAAACCATGGATATGGATCCTAACTCATTCCATATAATTTAACTATTTTAGTTTCTCATTATAGAAGTTAATTTAGATATACCAAATGTAATTAAGAATCATCTTAAATTACCCTTTGGGAACGGCCATACAATTATCTGATTAATTCTGGAGAGGGCCCATGGTATCATTCTACACATATCAAGTGGAGGAACAAATTCTTTATTGAATACAAGTGTTGTGGATGTTGCTTCACATCACTTCCAAGAATAGCCTTTATGGCTACCTTTTTTAGGATAGTGTTTGACTTATAATCAAAAAGTGATATCTACACATACGGAACTAGCTTGCATCTCAAGTCTAAGGATGACTTATTTAACCATTTTTGATATTTTACTCATGACAAGGATCTAAAAGTAAATATTCGACGGTTGGGGTGTCTAATATGCATCCCTTGTGAATAACATGTGAGGTTTGTGGGAATAATCCACAGATTCAAAATGTATAACTAAACACTCACATTTGGCTTAATGTAACTGTATTCCCATATTGTTAACCGACAATGGACATTTTTAGAATAATATTCAAGGATTAAACATGCAAATATAGAACACAGTAGTATAAATAATAACGATTATACCAAGTATATCAGTTCATTATTTAAATACAACTGCTTTTAGTTTCATTATCCAAATACTAAAAAACAGATATGCATAAGACTACTTAGTAAGTTGAAGTCTAATGTTTCCAACATGCTCAACTCTTTATGTACAAGAAAGTTAAATAGCCATCTGAGTAAACTTTCTGAATACTTGTTTTAAATTCACAAATTGTGAAGGATTTGAATGATATGATGAGTGTCGTATTTGCATACTATTGCAAGTGTCATAGTATGGAAATGTCACAGTACTTTAATGAGGTATTTGTAGTCACCAACATACCTATCGTAGACAATCATCTTTACTGTTTCTTAAAATGTAAAGTATTCTCATTCTTAACGTGTATTGCAACAATGCTCTTAGCTAAGCATATCTAGTCAGCCAGATTTATCATAAATGATGAAATTCTACTTTAACTAGGATTGATTATCCTCTAGCATTAGTGTACAAAAAACAACACTATGTCTTATATAATCTAGCAATTGTAAATTAAACTTAATCTAACAGGGTAGGTTAAGCTGTAAGGGTGTAACGAAACAAATAGTTGGTGTAAATTTCTAAAGGATTGGCTCTACGGGTTGTTCTAGTGGATCATCACTCTAAAGATGCGAGTGAAAAAGGGTTTAAACGGGAGGTTAACTAACTGGTGTAGTTAGTTAATAAGCAACATGGAAAGGCGATACCAATTTAAACAAGTTACTCCAATTAAATACATAATACTCATTATTGCGGTCTCGAATAGATATACCAAGCCAAGTTCTAAAGTCTACAACATCATTGGCACACTCATATTTTATAGAATTTGGGTAAATATTTGGAAACAGATAGGTTAAATTCTCACAATATCTAACAAGGGTTGATTAACGATTAATTTTCAACAAAAGTATCGCATTTAAAAAAATTGAGCATATTTAAGCATTTTTAGTGTGAAAAATAGGACAAGTAAACATTCTAATTCCACCCCCCCACTTGAATTATACAACGTCCTCGTTGTATATAAAAAAACATAAAATACAGAATTATAAAGAATTAGAATGAAAAAGAAAAAAAGCATCCCCTGATAATTGCTTGGTAGATACTCATGTAAGATTATTACAAGATTGTTTGGAGACAGCCGCCTTGAAGTTTCAAGACTCCAACACTTCAAGATCTCCAGATTTGTAAATTCTTCACCAACATCGTCGATTTTTCTTTTCACGAGGTCCTGTGTAAATTCTCAGAAAACAAATGCAATTTTATCTCCGTGTATTCAATTGGTAGAGCGAAATAAATACCTAAAATGTACAAGAAGCAACAACGCCGTATCCATACCCGCCAGATACTTCGTATGATACCTATATACGATTTGTATTCAATTTAATGAATACGTCGTATATACCCTGTGTGAAAATAAAGACTGATAACGTCCAGATAGTCAAGTATCCGTAACCATAAGGTTGGATACACTGTCACCGTATACACAGACTGGGAAGACAGACTCGAAAAAAATTGAAAATACATTCTGTGTTTTTCTCCCGTCAAGCACTTTGTTACAAAAATCTTTAAGTTAACTTTCCCCAAATTTAATCCCATCCTTATAAAACAATTTCGGGTCGAACGGGATGCCAAATGGCACATACAAATTCTTGATTAGAAAAATGAATGGCATTCCTTTGTTAAGATGATTTCAAGTCATGATATTAAAATTTAATCCCTTGATAAAAAGTTTAGTTTTGAAAATTTTATTAGATGTATCATGACTTGTTTCCAAAAGCTTATTTGACCCATGTGCATAGGCCCAACATTGGTATTTATTACATCAGGCAACGGTTTGATAGATAAATCCCCCAGAGAGTGTTCAATATCGATTTTATCATATCATTTGTCCTTATCTGATTTTAAATCATCGGGATAAACTACGTTGAAAGGTAATAGATCATTAAAGTTTAAAATGTTTTGTTCCTCTTCATCACATTAGGACAATGATGTTTCATCTTTCAAATTAAATTTATCAATGTGTTGAGGACTTAAAGTGGGTTCAGCTAAGAAATTTAATTTAGACGTTTGAGCACCATTGTAAACAATTGCTGGAAATTCATTCTCAAAATTATTAAGGAAGTCTAAATCATCAAGATAACTAGTCATAGGCTCGGGTGGCGGAAAAGAAGGCATACTGGCTTTTTCATTTATCTTTTTCTGAATCCGTTTTTAAATCGTTGACAAAAATTATTTTGTAAGAAAATGAATTTTTGTCGAAAATTACTGTGCAATCTCATCCGACGGGATTCGTCAAACGTATTCTTATAAGCAATTTCATCGTTGTTAAGAGAACTTACCGTAGGCTCACACGAGAGTGTTGCTTCATATATTAACGTGTCATTGAAGACTATAGCTGGGAATTCCGTTTCAACATATCCGAGGTCGTGAACGTCTTCATTATCCCAGATCTTACCATACGTAGCAGTTTCCCAGTTATACACCTTACCACGCCTATGAGCTTTTTCTTCCTCAAGCCTGATATACTCCTCCATAGTAATGTTGGGGTTGTCCATTTTAACTGTAATAAATTTGCATGGAAAGAAAACTATTAAATAGCTTAATACGCCGTATTCAATGAACTGAATACGCCGTATTGATGATATAGTCAAATACGTTGTATTGGTTTGAAAAAAATTTATACGCCCTAACCAATAAATTGAATACGTCATATTGAGTATTCGACTCAGAAAGTTACAGTAGACGGTAACAACGCAAAAACACACAAACACACAATATGCAAAAATATACAATGCAAAAATCAAACACACAAATATGCAAATTAAACTAAACTAAACTAAACTAAAATACTAATAAATAAGAATTAAACAACTTTACTCCCCGGTAACGGCACAAAAAACTTGATGTGTCGTTATGTACGTGTTATTTATGTATCACGTTTTACTATTGATTTTATGCCGACTATACCTAAAAACAACACTTTAACGGGCAGTGTACCTGGTCAGAATGGTGGGGTGGGGGGGAAAGGGGGGGAGGGGGGGGGGGGGGGGGGGGAGGGGGGGGGGGGGGAGGGAGGGGGGGGGGGTGAGGGGGGGGGGGGGAGGGAAGAAAAGGGGGGTGAAGGGGGGGGGTGGGGGGGGGGGGGGGGAATGGGGGGAGAAAGGGGGGGGGGGGGGGGAGGGGCGGAAGGGGGGGGGGGGGGGGGGGGGGGAGAGTTTAGTGGTAAGTAGGGTGTCGATCACTAAGATCGAGAGCGTTAATATCTTAATCTATCAGTATTTTAGTTATCTATGTTGTACTAAATTAATCTAATTTATGCTAAACCTAAGTTAAACCTAAACTAATGATAAAGGGATTGTTTGTTTTTTTTTTTTGCCTGAGAGCCTGGCACGGGGTTTTAGTTATCCTAACACTAAGTTTTGATGATAAATAACTCAAAAAACACCACTATAAGACACACAAAACAATAGAGAAAGCGATCGAGAACTAATGTAAGGAAAATGTATCAACCATGAATAATCCGATAAAATGCAGGTTTGTTTATTAGTGCAATGATTGTCTTTTCTCGAAGGGGCATATCATTCCTAGACTTAGGCGGTACTATCTTCCTAATACCTATACACGCTAATCTATCACAATTAGACGCATCCGCGTAAAGCATCCTTATGTTGTTTATAATCTATCTTAGGATCTAAGTAATGGTGCTCTTACTAAACCCTAGCTCATGGAGACTTTACCCACTTACTGCTTAATGGCTCTTTATATACTAGTAGTCCACTGTCCAAGTCCTTACCAATGGAATAAGAATGTACTCGTTGATACCAAGGTTACCTTATGGCTCAACTAAGCTTACTAAACTAAAGGCAAGGATAGGTCAAGGTCAATATTTGTGATCCTATGATTCTAGGTATATAAATTGCAATATGGAGAGCTATCCTGGACTCTTAGCCTATGCCCAAACAACACCGAAGTTGCAGCGCATTAAATATGTAGGACTAGACCCTGTTGAATGATAGGTCGCATACTTAAGCACGTAAACGAATATAAATTGATAAACAACAATCAACGATAAACTAAGCAATCAAGATAAACAAACCAAACATTAGATCTTCGTAAACATGGCTAATGCCTAAAGGTATCAGCCGATAGCTATTGTAAAAATTCACACGGTTTGATATATGAACGATTAAAATAAAGAAACCTTAATCGAACGCGTATTCGGTTGCGCAAAGATTACAAGAGTTTTCCTATAATCTTGGGGCTCTTTTTTGACCTTCTAGGCTCCTTTATTCGTCTCTTGGTCGACTTGGTGGTTTAGGGATTCACATGCATACCTAAAACTGAGTTTTGGGTCATCTATATATAGGGTTTGGAAACAGATCAATACATCATATCGAGCAATGTGGGATACGGCGTATTGGGGATTTCTTGGAGTAAGGACCACGTTTGATATCTTCCAGAATATTCACCTTCTATATCTTGAATACGGCGTATAGGTTTCTACTAGAAGGCGTATTGGTCTTTATGTCTTCGTGGTTTCTTGTCAAGTGTAGGCACGGATACGCCGTATCTTCTTAATGGATATGGCGTATTGTGGTAAAACTAGTTCCTTCTTCATCATTGACCAAAGTATTATATACGGCGTATCGTTGATGTAGATACGGCGTAATCTTCAAGGTCAGGCAATGGTCTTCTGATTCGTCAAAGTCTTGGATACGTCATATAGGTCTAGAATAATACGGCGTATTTTCTGTCAGATCAGTAGACTTTCTCAAACTCTTCGTTTATGCTTTAAAATACATGCCTTTTAGCATAACTTCACCAAGTACTCCATGATTACTGCAATTCTTAAATATAAATTATTAAGTAACAATTCTTTGCAATAACTATACAAAATGGGTTAATAACATGGGATAAATGATGTTATAAAATAGACATTATTTAATGTCATCATATACCAGCAATGGAAACGTCTAGCAACACTCGCATTGCCATAAACTAGAAATACTTGAGATGTTGTTTCAAGAAAAACTCTCAGCACAATGGTTATGTATTACTTGTTATCATCATCCCTTTGTTACAGATACCGTTAAACCATGGATATGGATCCTAACTCATTCCATATAATTTAACTATTTTAGTTTCTCATTATAGAAGTTAATTTAGATATACCAAATGTAATTAAGAATCATCTTAAATTACCCTTTGGGTACGGCCATACAATTATCTGATTAATTCTGGAGAGGGCCCATGGTATCATTCTGCACATATCAAGTGGAGGAACAAATTCTTTATTGAATACAAGTGTTGTGGATGCTGCTTCACATCACTTCCAAGAATAGCCTTTATGGCTACCTTTTTTAGGATAGTGTTTGACTTATAATCAAAAAGTGATATCCACACATACAGAACTAGCTTGCATCTCAAGTCTAAGGATGACTTATTTAACCATTTTTGATATTTTACTCATGACAAGGATCCAAAAGTAAATATTCGACGGTTGGGGTGTCTAATATGCATCCCTTGTGAATAACATGTGAGGTTTGTGGGAATAATCCACAGATTCAAAATGTATAACTAAACACTCACATTTGGCTTAATGTAACTGTATTCCCATATTGCTAACCGACAATGGACATTTTTAGAATAATATTCAAGGATTAAACATGCAAATATAGAACACAGTAGTATAAATAATAACGATTATACCAAGTATATCAGTTCATTATTTAAATACAACTGCTTTTAGTTTCATTATCCAAATACTAAAAAACAGATATGCATAAGACTACTTAGTAAGTTGAAGTCTAATGTTTCCAACGTTTGGGTGTGCTCAACTCTTTATGTAAAAAAAGAAAAAAAAAAAAAGAAAACAAGAAAAGTAAAATACCATCGATAACTTTCTGAATACTTGTTTTAAATTCACAAATTGTGAAGGATTTGAATGATATGATGAGTGTCGTATTTGCATACTATTGCAAGTGTCATAGTATGGAAATGTCACAGTACTTTAATGAGGTATTTGTAGTCACCATCGGTCGCTTCCATAGATAATTGTCGTTAGCTCGTTAAGTAATTTTTGGAAACTTACATAGTTAGTTAGCTAAAGGCCCATGAATTAACCCATGCAAGACCAAGCCCACTATCCATTGTAAGTATATAAAACCTCTTCATGCCTTGGAGAGGTGGTTGGTTGCTCATTTTTACACACATTAATATATGTTTACTTTCTCTCTCTAAGTGTTCATCCAACCCTCTCTCTCACTAAAACAATCTCTTACCCTAATGGGTCTTGGTCCATCTATAAATGGGCTGAGCCCTTTAACACTAAACATAGTATAACCCTAAACATATCATCTAATTCTCTCCTACAGTCCGAGCGGTGAAATAACGAAAGCATAAATTGGAGATAAACATAAAACATTAATGTTATAACTATTTTATTGATGGTGTCTAGCAGCGGATAGAAACATGAAGAGAACCTTTAAAGTCTTCAAACCGTAACATGTAGCACACAAACTTTATGATGATTATGAGAAACTTGCTACTTTTTTTCTTTTTTTTAAACTGACATGATCGCAAGTAACAATGAATGAATTGATTTTTTTGGAAGATATAGCAACGCATAAAGCATTAAAAAGATAACAAAAACAAAACAACACAAAGATTTTGTGACACAAAATAGAAGAATTACTATAAATAGAAGAATATCATCCGTTTGGATATGACTTATGAGAGAGAGTAGTTTTAGAGAGGATGAACTAATAATAAATAAATTGATGGTTTTGTGGGTAAATAAAAACCACGCAAATAAGTTGTAACCATCCATATCTGGCATGCATGGTGACGGACTGACATGGATACGAAATAAGATAAATGGTTATTGCACCGAAAAATGGATAACTAAGGAGAAGGATAGATTTTTTTTGTAGGGAATTTAGTTGCGGCTCACGGTGGCCGACAACTAGGGTTTTGATAATAGAGATGAAAAGAGATTTGACGGGGTGGCATAGATGCAGCGGCTCATGATGGCCAACTAGGTTTTATGATCTAACCCGCTCTAATACCATGTTGGTCCATCTACACATGGGCCGAGCCCTTTAACACTAAACATTGTATAACCCTAAACATATCATCTAATAGTGTAGAGGCTGAATATCAGGGGTTGTTAATGTGTTCAAACACTAGTATTAAAATTATAAATAAGGATTACCATGATTAAGCTAAGAAAACATTTGATCAAGTATACCTTATCCTGTGTAGCTAGTTTGGGTTGGTAAGCCAAACTCGTTCGCAGGGATTTAAGTGTTTTCAAATGTGAAACAATTGTATCAATTGTTGGGAATTATAGATTTGATGAGACAAAAGAAACAAGTAATGAAACAAAAGGATCAAAATTGTCATTAAAGAATTCTACAAGCTGGTGGAGAATTATGGAATATTTGGTCAAAGATATCAAAAAATGAAGAATTTGGAAGATCTCCTTAAGAAGATAAAGATAACAAAAGATATTCCTAAATGTTTAAAAGATTTATTTGTCTAATGTTTATCTTCCTTTATAAGCCTTGATATCTCTCTATATAAAGAGATTCATAGGCGTGTAGTTTTCAATGCAAAGAGAAAAAAGTATGTGTATGTGTATCTTAAGATGTAGATGTCTATAGTTGGTAGTGTAGCCTCAAGGTAATCAAGGTTTTCCTTGATCCCTATTACTGATTAGTGTGTAACCGTGTTATCTTGATCAAATAATATTGGGTCTAGGTGTGGAAACGTTTGGTAATAAAACCTTGTTGAATAACATTACTGTTCTTTATATTTCGCTCTGCTTATTAATGTTATTTGTAAAACATATTCTAGATGGCTTAAATGATTCCTAATATGTGGTATCAGAGCCATGTGGCTCATGATATCTAGGATCTACAAGGTTTTAGAAAAGTGTTATTTTCTGTTTTTCTATAATTGGTGATTTTTGTAAAACTAGGGTTTCACAAACCATAATAAAGAAAGCAGAAAGAAGTGTTTTGGATGTTGCTGCTACTTTGATCATAGGGCTTCGTTGGTTTGAATATTAGGGTTTCCATAAACCCTAAAAACAAGGTATAAATTTTTATGAGTACATGCTGTTTTTGAGTATCGTGTTTATGCAAATAGAGTGTGAGAAGCAGTAGGCTGTCGACATCAATTTGTTCTTGAACAGAAGAAAGTGTTATAAGTTGTCGACTTCAAGGTGTCGTTATAAAGGTTCATGATGGCTCATGGAATTATGCTATACTAACGTGGCAGTTTACTAGGGTTGGTATTAACCCTAAAAACGCAGTAAGGACTTTTGTTAATGCTACTCTTGTCATAGCTAGAATAAACCTTAATTCTTTAGGGTTTTAGATTGGACGTGATGGTGTTATTGGTGCTGAAAAAGAAAAGACATGACCAACAGGTTACTATAATTTATCGTGTAATATTACTTGGTTTAAAGTAGTCATACTGCTAGAGAAGAATTAATAACTGAGGTTACTGGAATGGCAATTTATGCTGCTCAACATCATCTTAATACTGCCAGGTATACCTTGTTTATACTGCTAACACAAATTAGTGATGCTTGTTTTGTATGATTGTACTGCCGAGACAATTGGTGTTTTATTGACACTAAAGTGTGTCACAATAAGAATGGGATGAAGGAGTACGTTAGTACTGCTAGCATATTATTAGTACTGCCATTACGATTTTTAGTATTGCTAGTTTTACGATTAGATTTACTTGGTGATGCTATTGTACTGTGAGCTGCTAAAGGATTGGTAAGCAACTTAGTACGGTTTAGGAACTAAGATAAGTGCCTGCTAATGCTTGTTTTATTTACTTTGTGCTACAGTACTGTATAACACGATTAATACTAGACTTCTTGTTTATACTGCTTGGTTTAAAGGATAGTATGTTTGGTTTATTAGTACTACCAAGTTGTACATTGATGCTGCCAGGTTAAGAGATAAAACTGCCAAGGGTTTTAACACGAGTTAGTACTGTCAACGAGTACTTAGTACTGCTCGTTACACATTTACAACTGCCAAATGGGATTCAAAGGTGTTACTACTGCTCGACAAAGTTTATACTGCTAGGGTTAAAAGTTTGTACTGCTAGTTTTGTTCGATATCGGGCAGTAAAGTATTTTGGATATTAGTTAGCTTATTTTGTCGGACGATACACAGAGGAAGGAAGTTTTTGGCTTTGATTTCTACTGTTTGGAACATGTTATTATTTTTAAATGTTTAAAGGCTCGTAGTTCTTGGAAGAATTGATTACGAAGATGGTTATTTATCACTTATTTGACGGTGAAGTGGAATTACTTGGGTACGTGTTTTATCATATCTCAAATGGCTTATAACATTTGGAGGTAACTTGTTTGTATTTTCAATGTTGTGACAAAGACTTGTCAAAATCTAGCAAAGGTGTGTGATTTCTCTTATGGTGCTCAATGCGTACATTTGCTATTACTTGTTATGTGTCATAGAAGATGAGGATTTTTGTCAAGAGGTTGCGATCTACTTATATTTCACAGATTTATTTATAAGTTTGATGTCACATGGATGGAGGAAACAGAGGAAGGAAACTAAAGTTCCTCAAGATGAGACACACCAGATGATAGTGTTCCTATACCTTCCAATGATCCACTTCTTAGTGGTGAGGATAGAATGCAACTAACAGAATTGATGATTTTGTGTACCAACTTACAAAAATAGGTTCTTGATTTAGAAAAGGCAAAGGATGCTCAAGCAAAGGAGATTGCTGGTTTAAAGAAGAGGGTCCAAAAGTTGGAAAGGAAAAAAGAAATCAAGAACTACAGGGTTAAAAAGATTAAGGAAGGTTGGTGAATCTAAAAGGGTTGCATCCTCTGAGGATAAAGAGAGTTTGGGTGCTCAAGAAGATGCATCCAAACAGGGGAGGATTTTTGAAGACTTTGACAAGGATGCTGAAGTTTCTTTAGTTGATGAAACCCAGGGGAGGTTAGATGATGCAGAAATGTTTGATACAGATGATCTTCATGGTGATGAGGTGATTGTAGATATGGCAGTTGGTGAGAAACAAGAGCAAGTGCAAAGGTTGTTTGGAATGAAGAGGTTAGTACTGGTGTTGAAGATAGTGTTGCCCCTACAATTTCAGTTACTACTGCTGGTAAAGGAGTTATAACAGCTATTGATGAATTAATTTTGGCTCAAACTGTTATTGAAATCAAAGCAGCTAAACCTAAAGCTATTACTACTGCTGCTACAACAACAACAACTACAAGACCCAAGGCTAGAGGGGTTGAAGTTCAAGAGCCAAGTGAATTCAGAACAACAACATCATCTCCACAAGCATCACAACCTTCAAAGACTAAAGACAAAGGCAAATCAATAATGATTAAGCCTGAAGTACCTTTGAAAAAGAAAGATCAAGTTGCTGCTACAACAACAACAACTACAAGACCCAAGGCTAGAGGGGTTGAAGTTCAAGAGCCAAGTGAATTCAGAACAACAACATCATCTCCACAAGCATCACAACTTCAAAACTCAAAGACAAAAGGCAAAGCAATAATGATTGAGCCTGAAGTACCTTTGAAAAAGAATGATCAAGTTGCTCTTGATGAAGAAATGGCAAGAAATCTTAAAGCTCGGTTGCAAGCTGAACTCATTGAAGAGGAAAGGCTTGCAAGGAAAAAAGAAGAGGAAGCCAACATAGCTTTGATTGAATCATGGGATAACACACAAGCTATGATGGAGGAAGATTTTGAATTAGCTCAGAGGCTACAAGCAAAAGAACAGGGAGAGATGACAATTAAAGAAAGATCAAGACTGTTTGTAGAGCTCATGAACAAAAGAAAGAAACACTTTGCAATGCTTAGAGCTGAAGAGAAAAGAAGAAAGCCACCAACTAAATCTCAAAAGAGAAATCTAATGTCTACCTATCTCAAAAACATGGGTGGATACAAATATAATCAGTTGAAGAGCAAGAGCTATGATGAGATCCAGAAGTTATTTGATAATGAAATGAAGAGGGTAAATACTTGTATTCCTATTAATTTAGAGGTGGTGAAAAGCAAAGAAGGAATAGAAGAAAGTTCTAAAAGAACAGAGGATGAACTGGAATCTGATAAGTCAAAAAAGGAAGAAAGTGGTGAACAAAAAGCTAAAGGCAGGAGAAAGAAATCGCTTGGTAAGAAAAGAAAAGGGAATGAGCAGAAACAAGAATCTTCCAAAAGATAAAGAATGGAGGATGATAAAGAGACAGATGAGCATAAAGAAGCTGAAGAAGATGATGAAGCTGGGATGAAAATGCATATGGAGGTTGTCCAAGATGATGAGGAAATAGCAATTGATGTTATACCCTTAGCTACCAAACCTCTAATAATTGTTGAATATAAGATTGTTAAAGAAGGACTGAAGGGATTCTATCATTTGATAAGAGCTAATGGAAGTTCAAATATATATTCATCAATGATTAGGATGCTTTAAAAAATTAGTAGAGAAGACTTAGAGACTCTCTAGAAGTTGGTGAAAACTAAATATGGGAAAACAAGGCTAGAGGATGATTATGAAAAAGTGTTCTAGGATGATCTGAAAGTAATGTTTAAGCCTGACATAAAGAGTAAAATATGGAGGAGTCTACAAGGATATAAAGTGACTGTTTGGAAGCTGTTTGACTCTAGTGGAGTACACTTTGTGAGATTTCAAAATCTACACATCTTTATGTTAGTTGAGAAGAGATATCTCCTCACACCAATAACAATCACAAATATGCTCAACAGGAAACTTCAAGCTGATTATTGGAATGAGATGTAATATTAATTGCTCAAGCTCATGGTAAAGCAGCAAAAGGGTCAATGAAGTGATTGAATGCATCTTCCTGATAGTGATGAAGACTTTTAATGAAGAAACTTAAAGATTCAGAAGATGAACATCAAGTTTAGGGGAGGATTGTTGGGACTTAAAGACTTCAAGATGATTCTTAGAGTTACTACTGCTCAGGTATATATTAGTGCTGTCAAGCATAACTTAGTACTGTTGGTGATACTAATGAAAATTATGCTAAGTAGTTAGTACTGGTAGTATAAAGTTACTACTGCTAGTTACTACTGTTAGTATAATTTAGTACTGTTAGTATAAAGTTACTGCTGCTAGTTGAAGTTAAGACTGCTCAGAGTTGAAGACTGAAATATATGCTAAGTAGTTAGTGCTGCTAGTAGTAAAGTTAAGACTGCTAGTACACAGTTACTACTGTTAGTATATATTAGTACTGCTAGTACTAATGTTACTACTGCTTATGTTTATTAGTACTGCTGGTACAAAAGTTAATGCTGCTGGATTACAACTGCTAGAAGAGTTACTACTGTCAGAAGGATAAAGACGAGTAAAGAGATAAGGATTGTTTAGAGAACAAGAATACTTATGAAGATAAGTATTGAGTTATTTTTGTAAAAGATATGTATAATGTATTTGTTTAAGAGATTATGTTTGCTTTTAGAAAAGATCATGATGTCTTAAGAAAGTATTGTAAGCCTCGTAGGACTCCTTAGTGTATAAAGGAGGTGCTAGGGTATAGAATTAAATGTATCAAAAATGAGTCATTGTCATAGCTTCAAGGTTGTAAACCTTAACACTGTCAAAGAGTATTCGTATTAATATATTGAAGCTTATTGTTTTGATTATATTTCTGTTTGTCAAACATACATTGTTGTTATTCTTCTTAGTGGTATAAACTAGATTATGCATAGTTTATATCATATACACAAGGTTTCATTCTTAGTATCTTTGGATTTATCCAAGGATACTAAACCTTACATCAAGCTAAGGAGCTAAAGATCTATTCATTGAGATCAACATAATATCATCTACGTAAATTTGAACAAGAAGAATATGTTTGCCTGTTTTTTGAGTGAATAACGTAGGATCCATGACACCCTTGGAGAACTTGTTATCTAGAAGAAACCTTGATAAGGTGTTATACCACACCCTTAGAGCCTGCTTTAGACCATAAAGAGCCTTCTTCAGCTGATAGACGTATGTTGGGTAATTTGGGTTAACAAAGCCCTTGTGTTGACTGACGTAGACTTCTTCTTTCAGCTCACCATTTAGGAATGCAGTCTTGACATCCATCTGGTAGATGATCATGTTTTTTATGGTGGCATTTTCAATGAAGATTCTGATAGCCTCTATCCGTGCAACCAGTGCAAATGATTCCTCAAAATCGATACCCTCCTCTTGGCAATATCCCTCCGCTACTAACTATGCCTTATTTTTTAGAACATCACCATACTCATCAAGCTTGACTTTGTAAATCCACTTGAGAGCGATTACCATTACACAGTCTGGTTTTAGAACTAATTTCCATAATTGAAGTCGATCAAATTCGTGAATTTCCTCTTGCATAGCTTCAAACCAGCAAGCTTCATCCATGACAGTCTTGAAATTCTTGGGTTCGACTTTTAAAAGTACAGAATTGTAAAAGCACCACAAGGCATCTGTAGCTAACTATTTTTTGGTGGATACCGAACGAGAAGGATTACCGATTACATTATCCAGTGGGTGATCCTTGGACCATTTTCCGAGATGATTATGTGGTTGAATAACTTTGGTAGATTCAGCTGAACTAAAATCCCCAGATGATGACTCTTTAGAACTAGGTTCTAGAGCAAACACATTTACGAAGGGATCCTTGTCATGAGCAAAAGGATTGTCTTCGATAGTGGGTCCACCTATAACACCTTGATGTGAGATAGGAGGTCGTACTTTCGAGGATGATAGTGAAGTACTTGTTGACGGTGCATCTAAATCAATTGTGGTAGAAGAAGGTGTACCAGCTAAAACAACAGGAACTTGAACTGTATGGGCAGGAGGTACCGGTCTTTCAACTCTAGGTGGTTTAAAGTATTCATTGAACATCGGTTAAAATAAATCTCCAGATCTTTATTGGTTGGTGGTACATAAGGAGCTGTAGGGACCGGATTGGGGACGAGCCCTGAACTGATTTGTCCATGCATCAACAAAATAGGCTCAGGTCCTGAACTGATGTGCATATGACCCATCTGCTCAGTCAGCTCATCGAATTGCACGTGAGTTGTTTCCATGATTCATCGGGTTCTTTTGTTGTAGATTCTATAACCCTTTCTATTGGGAGCATAACCAACAAAAATCCCAATATCTGATGTTGCTTTTAATTTTCGAAGATCTTTGTTGTCATTTGTAGGGTAATAAAGAGCACCAAAAACTCAGAGAAATTTAAGATCATGTTTCTTATCATGCACAAGCTCATATAGGGTTTTGTTATGACGATTATGAATTAGGGATCTGTTTTGGGTGTAGCAAGCAGTAGCGACAGCTACTGCCCATAGAAACATTAGAGCTTTTGAAAATATCAGCATTGTCCGAGCAGCTTCCACAAGAGTCCGATTTCGTCTTTCAACAACGCTGTTCTGCTGAGGAGTTCTCTGAACAGATTTTTGGTGAAAAATGCCAACATCTTCATAGTATTCAATCATAACCTGATTAACAAGTTTTGTGCCATTGTCTGTTCGGGTGTATCTGACAGTTTTGTTGAGACCAACTTGTATTTGGTTTAGAAATTTGATGATGAACTCTGGAGTTTCATCTTTTGATCTCAAAAACTTTACCCAAGTAAATCTTAAATAAGCATATACGATGACCAAAATATATTTCTTCCCATTAATACTCTGCACTCTCATTGGTCCACACAAATCCATATGAAGGGTATGTAAGACATCCATAATGGTGTTTTCAGATTTGGGTTTGTGGGTATACTTTTTACTCTTTCCTAGTTGACAGGCAGAGCAAAGTTAGGTTTTCTCAAACTTCAACCTCGGTAAACCTCTTACCAGATCTTTTCTTGCAAGATCATTGATGGTATCGAAGTTCAAATGGTTTAATCGACGATGCCACAACCATGATTTGTTCTTAGAGGCTTTGGATAATAAGCAGATTGGAGAGGATTTCATCATGTCTTCAACAGAGATATTATACAGATTTGAGCCACGAGAACCTTTAAGTAACTCCACACCATCTACATCTCTAATATAGCACGAATGTTTTCTGAATGCAACTTCAAGATCTGAATCACAAAATTGCCAAACAGAAAAAAGGTTGTGTCCAAGACCTTCCATATAATATACCCTTGAGATCACACTGTCACCAATCATGTAATATCCATAACCCATGATAGCACCAAAATGATCATTCCCGAATCTAATTGTCCCGATGAACTTTTTACGAAATTCCTGAGCTGTGAGCAATTCCCCGTCATATGTTTTGAGCAGCCTGAGTCCAAATACCAAAGGACAGTATGTACGACATGCATTTGAAAACAGACAAAAATGGAGAGTTTGGAATGTTGGATCCCCAATGTATGTTGGGGTCCGGTAGGTTAGCAGAAACAACAGTATATTTCACAGAAGCATCAATTGGCTATGTCTCAGCTGTAGTGGGAATGCTAGTAGAAATTTCCTTGTTTTGATTGTTTCTACATTTGTATCTAGTTAACGGTTTCTGAGAAGTGTTACTTAATCTGTTAGTGATCATAGTTTCACTAGTACTAATGTTTTTATGTTGTTGTAAAGGCACTCCTTTAGATTGAGTAAACCTAGTTAAAGGGCATTGTTCTCCTAAAGTGAATTTCTTTCTAATGGGCTTCCATTGATAACCAACATTAGTAAACAAATTTCCTGTTGCTTTCTAAACTGTCTTGACTTTGCTCATAACATTTTTCACAGAGTGGGTTTCATTTAACGAATTCACATATTTCACAATACACATATCATGATTAGCATAATTAAGCATTTGTTACATGTCTTGCAGACAGAGTTAGAATTCGAATTAATTATAACACGCTTAGAGCTAATACTAGAATCAACACGATTCATTTTTTCCAACTAGACTTATTGTTCCTAGGGTGGTCTTCTACTTTCTTCTTGTTGTTACTTATTTTTCTTTGTATTGCTCCTAGGCTTTGATCCGCTAGCTTTAGTGGAACTGTTTACTCCTATAGAAGGAATTACATGTACATTAGTCTGTTGCACCTTTGGGTACTCAACATGTGCTTGTGTGTTCTTATGTGAAGTGTCACATGTTTCCTTTAAAATAAGTTGCTTTTTCCTAGTTAAAGGGGTAGTAACAATCTTTTTATCTCTTTTATTGAAGTCTTTCAGACAAGTGCCAATCACATATTCTAGCAATTCATAAGATCGTTTAGTGTAAAGGCAGGCAGATTCAAGTGAACTATCTAATGGTTTTTCAACCCTAGCCTCTTCTATAATCTCGCAAAGTGTTTCTACACTTTCTTTAAGATGTTTGAGATAATCTAGATAAACTTCCCTACTGTTCCTATTGCCAGGGGAGATTGGTTCAACATTGATTGCATACATACCAGGGGCAAGAACTTTTGGTTTTACAGAATCTATAGTGACGCATTTCATTTTTTTTATTATCTGAGCCTTTAGATTCTCATTTTCAACTAATAACGCAGTTGTCTTTTCAACAGTTTTAGCACGCGTTATCTTAATAGAATTATACAATTCCTTGTAATGCTACTTAATTGTTGCATTTTCTGCCCTAAAAAGCTCATTTTGTTCTTGAAGAATGATGACTTTTTCTGTTAATTCTGTGATCTGAAAGTCTAAGGCCCTAAAATCAAGGGTACGGTTTGCTTCATTATGTGTCTCCTTCAATTGAGAAATTTGCACTTTTAATTTTCTAATTGTGTTGTCCTTTCCTTGAAGAAAAGCTTTCATTTTGTTGATTTCAAAAACTGAGTCAAATTCAGGAGCATCCTGAGTTGGTCGTGATTTGTTGTTTCCAAAACTTTCTTTAAGATGTTGATACTTTAATTGCAAATTTAAGTGATTCACCTCAAAGTTGAAAAAATGTTTTATCATTTCACTATAATCATCTTTTTGAATCTTATGTTTTAATTTAGAAATCTCAGCTTAAAGTTCCAAACAACATGCTTGTAGGCATCATGCATTTCAGAAAATCTAGATACAATAAGCACATAATTTGTTGCAGTATAAAATACTTCTTTGGACAAGCAATCAGCAATTAGGTTCTCATTTTCAATGAGAAGATTTTTCCTCTCAATTTTAGCACTTTTCTTGTCCATAGCATTTTGGTCAACCTCAGCTTCCATTTGTTCAAAAATTTCTGTCATTTATTTAACTTCTTTGGTGAGAGCCTTTTGAACTCCCTCAAAATGTTCTTTAAGCGTTTTGAAAAATGGAATTACCTCAGTAAGGTAACATTCCTTTGTTTGTTCAAAACCTCTTTCCCCTTCTGTGAGTCCAGTAGGGGTAATCCTCTTTTTACAAGTTTTGTCAAAGTCCAAGAAAACTTGTATCAGTGTATAAATATTAATTTTTACTTGAATTTTTGTTGGAAGAACTCTGGTGACAAGCCTTGCAGGTGTATTGGATGGATACATCGTCTTTTTTTAAATTTGTTTCGGTGTTGTTTCTTCAAGATCTGAGTACCAAAATATCTGTTCTGGGGTCAACTGTCTCTGTGGGGTAAAAGTAGCAAGATAATTCTCTTTTGAGTAATCTGGGGGTGTAATCTCAATCTTACTATCTACTCACAAAGTGCTTTTCATTTTCTCAAGCATTCCTATTCTAGTTTTCTCATCAATATCAAGAGCATCCTTTGAGTCATGCATAGCAGCGCAAGTATGATTGGTCTTGATTAATTCATAACCATTATAGAGAGCAGGCTGAACTTGCTTTGCACGGGTGAGATATAAAGGATTTTTGTAGCCTATTGCTACCTTTTTCTTTTCATTATAATGAGATTTAGGTTTACATAACATGTGAACTGTTTGAAGAGACTGGCCTTGTTTGAATAATGTATCCTTAACTTTTTCTTTTAAGGCTTTCATGTCCAAAAATTCTTCAAGGTATTTGTTTTCTTTCTGTTTAAAATCCTTTTTCAAAGTCGTAACTTCTTCTACCATTGACTTGTTATGGTTAATGGTAGAGTTAAGTTGCATTTTCACATAATGAGGTTCCTTTTTCAAAGTTTCTTCTTTAATGTTACGGTTAGTGATAATTATTCTTAATTGTTCATTAATATTTTGTTCACGTTCATTTAATTCAAACCTTGCCCATCTTTCATACAGTTCAACTTGTTCCTTATATCTTGCAAGTTCAGTAATTAATAATGCATTAACTACTTTGCTCTACTCATTCGCAGAAACACATTGAGCAGTCTGTTCATGCATATCATTGATTATCATCATCATTAAAGCATCATTTGGTACAAAAGATACATTACTTTATACAATTGGCACTGCGTTGTCCTTCACATACTGCTCATATGAAATAATATTACTATCACTCATATATTCAGCATCTGAGTCAACAACGTAGTTTAGTTGTACATCGTTTTGCATCTCGTGTACTTTATGATACTCACCAACACTATCTACATAGTTATCATGATCTTGTACCTCAGATAGAATGTCCAAATCATAGGATGGACCAGCTTCATCATAGATTGGATCAGCTGATGATAGATTTGCCGTGAACATGGTCTGTGCAGTAGGAGCCTCATCAACATCAGAATCGAAAACATCACATTGATCAGCTTGAAAGACATTGTTCACATTGAGTGCCAAATCTTTTACTGGTGCCTCATCCACATCATCATCAAACGTGTTAGCTGTCCACCTGTAATAAATAGTAACTACTCTTCATTCAAAACCGCTCCATTCTCTTGAGCTTGCATCAGCAATATCTTGTCCTTGAAGTATTTTGAATTCTATGGTCCCTTTGGTTGAGTGCAGTTTCTTAGTATGTGCCCTATTCCGTTGCAGTTATAACACTTAATCTGCCTTGCTTGACCAAGATTTGCATTGCACACTCTGTTTTGAACTCCCCCATTCCCAGCTGCAACTGTTCCCCTAGCATAATTCCCTTGACCTCTGTTCTGTCTACCCTGAACATTCTGAATGACAACCCTGCCATTTTGAACTGTAGCTTGGTTCCTTGTGTTAGATGAAGTTCGGAGTTGATTGTTGGTTTGAGGAAGGTGTGTTTTGTAGGATCGGGCGAGTAGGGCAACTATTTTGGTTAAGTTTTCAATCAAGTCATCAGTCAGGGTAAAGATGAATCAAGTTGTATGCTATCAGCAAATTATGATTGATAGTTAACTAGAGGGACATATGTAGATTGTAGAATAACGGATGATTGTGAAGGGTACTGATGAGGTGAAACATTAGACACTAAGGCAAGAGGATCAATAGCATGTTGATTGTATCCTTCCAGCATCATCTTGTTCTCATTAGCATGTGCCTCGTGTTGCTTCAAGTAAGCATAGAGCTGATCATAGTTAGATTATTTCAAGCCTCTATTTAGTTTGACTGCAGTCACGAATCTACCCCATTCAGGCAACATCTTGTTCACAAACTTTGAGTTCAGTTGCATTTTAGGCATAGTCATCTTGATGCTTCGCATGTCATTGATGAGCTTTGTAAACCTGACATAGTATTCGTGAATGGTTTCTCTTTTGTTCTGATGGAAGTGTTCAAATTCATCGCACAATTGCGATTCACGTTCATCTTTTGTTAACTCAGAACCTTCGAGGAGCATCTTCACATTATCATAAATGTCTATGGCATCAGTGTAGTGATTGATGAGTGTGTAGATGTCTTTTGGTAAGCCTTGAAGTATAATATTCGTTGCACGAATGTCAGCTTTAAACCTCTTCTTTTCTTATGGCGTAAGGTCAGCAAAGACTCTATCCCGTTCTGGTCCTAGATGAAGTGCACCTTTAGTACCTTCAGCAAGTGTTTCTCTGAACTTTCCCATCTTAAATGGACATTCATCAATCGACTTAAGTATGTTTACCCCATTATCTTTTCCCAGACAGTACAAACGAATACGTTGTTGCCAAGACTCAAAGTCAGTCTTATCGAGCATTGGTGGCCGGGTATCGGAACCGATACACTAGATATCTTCAGAAAGATTAGCCATCATGTTTGATTGTGAAATAATATGAGTTGATCGTTCAATGATTAGTGAGTGTATGTTAAAAGTGGTGAAGTTAAATTAGGTGTTTTGTTGTTTTGGTTTGTTAAGTCTAAAGTTTGAAAGTAAGAAAAATTGTTCAAGTGTCCAAACAGTGTCTCAAACCGCTGCCTAGATAAACCGTTGTTAAGAAGAAAAAATTAACCCAAACCGCTACTATCAAACCGCTAGAAAGAAATCACAGCCAAACCGATGCCGAGAAATCAAACCTCTAGAGGTTCGTTTAGTAAACCGTTGTGAGTTATAAATCTTCAAAACCTGCAAACAAACCGCTATGGTAAACCGCTACCAAGTCAAACCGCTACAGGTAAACCGCTACGAGTACTAATTCCCAAACCGCTACGAAGACTAAATACCAAACCGCCGCCAAGAAATCAAATTGGCAGAGGTTTGTTTCCCAAATCGCCTTGAGAAAAAATATATTCAAAACCTGTAAATCGCTGTTAGTAAACCGTTACCTACTAAATGTAAAGCCGCTGTCAGTGCTAATAGGACAAACCGCTGACACAGTACGATCTGACAAACCGCCAATATAGTACTTGATCTGCCAAACCGTTGCGATAAACAAGGAACAAAATACCAAACTGCCGCGAAGAAAAAACGTACCTCTTCACTTAAAAACACCTAAAAATCACCTTTTTGAACGTTTTTGCTTGGATTCTTTTGCACAACTAAGTACTAGAAGACTATAAGAACTAGAAACACCTAAACTTTAACATTACAAACATCAAAATCTAGGAAAACTTGAAGAACAAGCCAAGAACTTAGAAAAGTACAAACATTGATCTAAACCAAGCAACAAAACGCACATACACACAATCTAATCATCCCATGAGCTCTGATACCAATTGTAGGATATTGAAAATCATAACACAATGGAAGATTATGGGTTAAGCCGATTTCTAGAGAGAGAAATACTAGAGAGAAAGTTCTAGTGAGAGAAAATGGAATGCTTGTATTATGAAATGACTAACCACCTCTTCCATGGGATGGAAGAGGCTTATATAGTGTGTACAAAAACCAGCCCATGGCCTATGTAATGGGCTTACACATTTAGGTTTATACTCGGCCTATTACCAAATGTCATACGTTATACGTTAAACTACAAGCCACGGTAAACGGTAAAATACACGAGGTGACCGAGTCTTTTTTTTATATCTAACATTGTTCATGCAATTTAAGTAATCCTATGATGCATAGTATGAATATGAAACTTTTACACATTATCAAAACAGAGTACAATTTGATCGAGCTAGATATTCTCAATTGAGTTAAAGTTGAATCTGAAACTTTTACACATTAGAGAATTTTGTCAAGTTTTAGTGAATAAAGGTAAAAACCCTTTAAATTTCATCAAAGATTCATTTAGGAAAATGTAGTTTTTTAACGGGAAGTGACTAAAAAACCTAAATCAGCTAAAAAAAGTTGGCATCCTTTATTTGCAAAAAAAAGGTAAAGTACCTTAATTAGAAAAAAACAATAAGTTAAGGGTGCGTTTATTTGCTCTATTTTTTAGCCCAGTTTAGGCTGAGTTCCAAATTAATTTGTTTGGTACATGGGTTTTGATTTAAGAACTTGTAAATGGCCCACAAAATAAAAAGGAGGCTAATATGATGAGATTTCTCTTTAACACACTAGCTTTTAACATTTCACTCGCTATCTTTTACATAATTTTAATTTTAAATATTAATTTTGTATTTTATTTTATTATAAAATTTATTAAATATATATAATTTATTGGGAATTAAGGGCCTCTACAAAGTTAATACTGCTGAATCAATTTAGTACTACTCAGATTATAACTACCAGTATTAACTGGTTAGTACTGCCAGTACTAAACTTAATACTGTTGGAGGACTTTGTACTGCTGCATGAAGATTACAACTGCCAAAAGAAGATAAAGACGTGTGAAGTGATATGTATGGACTGATTCAATGTATATCTTATATAGTTAGAAGATATGTTGATATCTT
>BQNB010076407.1:4519-23698 GCA_026074375.1 Tanacetum coccineum
GATCATCTTGGAATCAGTTTACAGTTTGTTTTGTCATCATCAAATATGATCATCTATATAAAGAGATCCCTAGACATTGTTTTAGTGTGTGATTGTATGTTCACTCAAAACGTGTGTGTGTATCCTATAGGTGTGATGTAGACGTCTAGTGTGGTTTAGCTCTAAGATCAAAGGTTTCTTTGATCCTGTTACAGTTAGGTAACCGTTCTATACTAATCATATAGAATTGGGGCTTGTATGAACGTAAAACCTTGTGAAAATAACATTGTTCTTTATTTAAATTCCGTTGTGCTATATCAATCTTTGTTATTTATAATCCTAGATGAAGCTTAGATTGAACTCAATAGTTTTTGTCTGTATCGCTATTGATATGTCTAGGAAAACATTATTGTGTAGAAAGGATACCATCGGGTAACAGTCTTCATACTACATTGCCCCTTATATGGTTGATCCACTCTTAATATATTTCAAATGCATTTAATATACTCTTAGGGGCCTTGTAATAGTCTTCATACTACCTTACTTGTGAGTTGCCTTAATGAAATATTAAATAGACGGCGGGTTAGTGTAATTCGTTCATGACTTAGGAAATAATTGCATAGATCATCACAAGTGTGACAAAGCAACAAACCTAGGAGATGCAATCTAGGGAGTAATACATAATTAAATAAACACCTTCTTTTATTATATTGTTATCACTGGTAGCTTAGTTTAATAGCTAAAACCAACCAAACCTCTCAAATATATGATTTACCTGCTTTCTTATAAATATAAAAACACAAAAATAATCTTCTCTCAACCTTTAGAATTCTGTTAGTCCGTGATCAAGCCTTCCCAACCTTTAGAATTCTGTTAGACCGTGATCAAGCCTTCCCAACCTATTCCTCTAAAGAACGATAACAACCCCCGAGTCTTGCCTATACTACACTACAACGGTTAGGTACACTGCCTAAGGAGTTGTAAAACTTCTTGTAGAAGTCCTTACGATAACCGCAACAGCACTATATAAACAAACCAACGTTCTAATTGAATTTATCATGGTTAATACAATTTTCTTATATTTGGCTAAACCGCTCTTCTATCTTTTGTTTGTTTGCTTGCGTGTGTTATTGTGTCTTAAGTAGATCTAAGTCACCAAAAACCTGTGCCAGTCTTTGAGGCTGAAACCCCTCCCCTTCCCCTTATCCATTAGAATTAGGATTAACATAGGTTTAACATAGGTTTAACATAGAATAGAAATAACATAGTTTAAATTAACTTAGTTTAGTTAACCAAAATATTGATAAAATAAAAGATTGGTTCTCGCTCTTAGTGATCAACACCTACTTACCACGAAACTCCATCTAACCAGGTACACTGCCCATTAACGTGTTATTTTAGGTAAAGTCAGCAAAATATAAATTTAAAACTTAAACTATCATAAATTACACCTACACGACGACACTATTAAGTTTTTGGCACCATTGTCAAGGAGTGAAATTTTAATCTTGACTTTTATTTAATATTTTTGTTTTTAACATTAGATTAACTTATCCCTTAGGATTAGTGTAATTTAGATTAATTAGTATAAATTAGATTAGTGTAAAATTTTGTATATTTGTTTTTTATTGTTTGCTTGTATATTTGTTTATTTGTTTTGTGTGTTTTAATTATTTTCTATACATTGTTCTGGTCGATAACCTGATATGGCGTATTCACTCAATTAGATTAGACGTATCTAAATTTCATTACCAATACAGCGTATACATTCAAAATATTGATACGGCGTATTCAGATCAATTGAATACGGTGTATTGATCATCTGATACAGTAACAGAAGTTAATTTTTCATATTCAATTACCATGCTTTACTTTCTATCTTTCTTCCAAGCAAATCCTGCTGATATTTTTCTCTTTGTTACAGGGCGTACTCATCACAAAATATTGATTGAAGAAGAGACGACATAAGTTATGACAGAACTAATTTTAAATGAACGCATGGAAAAAGCTCAAACGGGATCAAGTCTAGCTAAACCGATCACCAACGATGAGATGAATATTGAACTCAGCGAGGAATTTTTAATGAAGTTACGAAGTAATGCATACTGCGGAATGTTTGATGAAGACGTGGTCGACCACATTGCCAAGGTCCTTAAAATGCTCGATTTAATTAAAATTCCTAATGTGGAGTACCATTGACTACGCATGAAGGTTTTTCCTCTCTCACTGGCTGATGATGCAAGACAATGGTGGATTGATGAAGGGGATGGCAAAATCACCACTTGGAAAGAACTTGTTGAGAAATTTTTTTGTAAATTTTATCCCATATCCCGCGATGGCGAAGATGAAATGTTGGAGGAGGGTGATAACTGGGGGCTTGATCCACTTGAATTCATATCCTGAGTAAATTCAATATTCAAAAACCACAGGAGAGTGGAAGGAACAACTTAAAAAGCATTATTGCATTCTTCGATAAATGAAAATTAAAATAGAGAACCGATGAATGACATCGTATCAAACGATGAAGAATGGGAGGAATCTGATTATGAAAACCCTCCTAACACTACTACTAACTCATCCTTCAAGCCTTATTTGAATACTTATGAAAAGGATGACATTGAAAAAGAGGATGAACGAAGCCAAAAGAAGCGTAAAGGCAACAAGAGTGATTTAGAAATTAATAATGAGCAGCCTAATAAAAGGGTGTACAAAGCCAATAAGTTTGAAGCTATAAAATATTCTCTAGGACCTAACGAAGAATACATCGCTATAAAAAGATGTGAATACAATGCTTGGGAAAGGAACAAAGATAATGTGTCTCAATGTTTACCAAGAAATTTTTCATAAAAAGGACAACGGATGGGAGGTGATGCACACCGAGTGAAGGATGCTGAAGAAAAAAGTCTAACTTAAAGACTAGCTGAAAGAAAAGTGCTTCCCGGGAGACAACCTGGATTTTTATTTATTTTTATCAAGCCTGTCTTCCCAGACATTAATACGGCGTATCCGCTCCATACCATACGGCGTATTGAATGTCTGGATGTTATCAGTCCTTTATTTTTCTGCATTTAAAACTTTATTGTCAGATCTGTCTATACGACGTATTCATGCACATGATACGGCGTATTTGGCAGACTGACTCGTATCAATACTTTTTACAGGACTTTCTATACGGCGTATCCAAGTTTTTGGATATGGCGTATTGATTGCTTGTACAGTTTATTGTTTTTATTATTTCTTAACCGTAGGATACCCAAGATAGGCTTTTGCATGTTTTTCCTATATTTTGCGCAGAACCTCGCTGGAAAGGAAGTCAAAAAAGTTGGTGAAGTATTGATCATCTGGAATCCTATGTGTGTTGTAGTCATGCTGGTATCCAGACGCATTTACAACACACATTCTTGCTCATAAACTCAACTTGGAGAATCTACCGAGCAAAACATCAAGGGAGTTTCTCGTTCTAATTCTTTTAATTTCCTATTTTTAATTTTTTATCTATACAACGAGGGCGTTATATAACATAAGTGGGGGGATGGGAATTAGAACGTTACTTTTCCTATTTTTCACATTAAAATGCTTAAATTGTGCTCAAACTTAAAAAAATTTCAAGCATACTTTTGTGAAATTACTAGTTACATAACCTGCACACATAACCCTTATTAGAAATTGTGAGGATTCAACCTTATCCGTTTCTAAATATTTACCTAAATTCTACAAAAATATGAGTGTGTTGTAGACTTTCAAACTTGGCTTGGTATATCTATTTGAGACCACAATAATGAGTACTATGGATTTAGATGGAGTAACCTGTTTAAATTGGTAAATTTTAAGGATTACACCCAAAAAGCCTTTATATGTTGTTTTATTAACTAACTACATTGTTAGTTAACCCCCGTATAAACCCTTTGTTTATTCTTATTTTTAGAGTAAGACACCTCTAGAAAAACCTGTAGAGCCAATCCTTTTGGGATAACACTAACAATTTGTTTCATTACACATTTACACCTTAGCCTACCCTGTTAGATTAAGTCCATTTATCAGTTGCTAGTTGCTTAAAGTATAAAGTATGTATTTCCTGTGTCTTGTGTCATTTTCTATCTCTAGTATGGTTGGGAAATTTGCACATTGCAATAGGAATGTAAAAAGTAGTCAAAACTCATGTATTTTTACTACCATCATAATTATTGGTATGTCCGAAGAATGAAGAATCATGAAAGAAATTATCCGGAGTTATTATGATCGTGAAGATGGTGAAATTACACCTAGATTCATAGTTTATGTATTGTTTAAAAAAGAAAAAAAAAGAAAAAAATTGAAAAAATTAGAAAATTGCAACAAAAAAAGAGGAGGAAAGTTTAAAGATAGTCGGTTCGTTAAAGCTTAAACCGATGAAATTATTTGAAGGATCGATTATTCGTTGATGGATGGTTAAAAATCAACGATGTAAAGTTTTGTGTAAAATGGTAGATATCGCCACTTGTCTTTGTAAAAGTATGTAAAGTATGGGATGATTGGGAGTTGACCGTTACGGGAACGACAACTTAGGTTGTTGTTTTTTATCTATGATCAAGACGTTTGTGTATATAGTTGTGTCTTTATCATGGTAACGGTCGGGAAAACGTGTCTAGCAACTTGAACCTTATATGTTTGTACTTAATCTATTTGTTTCGTAAATTTTATTTAACAATAATTTATTCCCTTTCCTAATCATTAACCTTGGGTTTTACTCGAATGAGGATGTGATCGAGTCATGCATGTCTATTCCGTCATTACGGCCATGTATGTGTGACTCAGCTGCCTTGTTGGTTTATTAATTTTGGTGAAAGTTAGAAGATCTATACCCTATATCATTCTTCATCCTAAGCCTTGGTTAAACTCGAATGAGGATGTGATCAAACACACATGTCTATTCCGTTGTTACGGCCATGTATGTGTGATTCAGCTGCCTTGTTGGTGTGGTACTTTTGGTGAAAGATTGTTAGAATGATCAAACCCTTTAAGCCTTATTTTAAAAACCCAATTTGTCTTTATAAACTTGTTACTCCTTAGCTCTTGGTGTAGATGTGTATATCCTTCCAAGCCTATGTTAGAACACTCATCACGACTTGAGAAAATTGAGCGAATTAGTTACATGTTGACCACATAGATTAGTTGAGTGAATTCGAGTGTTTTTATTATTCTATTTCATGAGGTGTTTGGTTTTAGCCCTGAGTGTACTTGTAATTTGATCAAAATAAATGCTTATACAGAAAAAAAATCATCAAGGATACATTTTCATTAACTTATAAAAGGATATTGGAGGAAAAGTTAGGATTAAGTTAAGGGGATATTTTGTTGACATCAAATATCGTTTACTTTTATAGCATATATATCCAACGTAAATAACCCATTTTGTTAATGATTATTGCAAGAATTGTTATTTAATCATTTGTATTGAGAATTGCAAGTAATTATATAGTTGGTGAAGTATTAGCAAAATGCATGTGTTAACGACAAATTATTCATGTTTTCGGCGACGTTATTTACATTTATTCGATCATTTCTCGTGAACTTTTGGTACTTAATCAAGTATATTTGCTATTATATGTTCTAGGTACATGTCGTGGAAGAATACGGAAGACTACACGAAGAATTGAAGCTTAAACGAAGAAATAACTCAAACTCAGAGCTTCCCGACACATGTTCACTGTTTTGGTCATAACTCGGTCATACGAACTCGTTCGAGATGTAGCGTTCAAGCGGCCACGCGAAGTGAATTAAATTATCTACAACTGTGAGAAAATGCCATCTGCTGTAAATGTCTAAGTTGCGCAGCTCAATACATAATATGTGCGGCTTACTTCTGGAAATTTTTATGAAGAAATTTAAATGCCATTATTGGTGACAACATTTAGACCTTTAAGTGCGCGCACTTTATTTGTAAGTGCGTCACCACTTGGACCTGAAAATGCCCTTATAAGGCCCCTTCTATTGCCGATTTATCTGTACAATTCTCACACACATTCCCATATTTGTTTTAGAACCCTTAAAAGGGGTATTTTTGGTGATAAAGTCCTGAGAACCTTTGATCCAAACCACCTTGATAACACAAATCATCACCACCATTAGAATCAAAGTTCTTGAAAAAGTTGGATAGTCTTGGTTGAAGTTCATTATTGTTCTTAGGTTTTGATCCATCAAAGAAGCATTGTTGTAGTGTTATTTCGAATCTATAAGCGATTATGACAGAATTGTTCATAGTTTCTGGATTTTGCTTTGAATATAATAAAGTGTTCTTGGGAAATTCTTGTGAAATCACCATACTTTGCTCTTGGAATTGGTATGAATCTTGTTACTCTTTTGAATATAATCTTTGTTGAATCCATGATGAATGTTATGTGTTTTGTTACTCTGATCATGGAGTAGTAATCTTATGTTTGTTTGGGCATATTGTAATCTTTGATATGGAGCGTTTGGATATGTGTTTATTGAAATGGTTAAACATGATTTTCTAAGTGTAAAGGCCGAAAGGATACTTATAAACTTATGTTTTATCAATCCATCTAATATATTGGTGTTATTATAATACTATTTTTTTTTTTAAAGCACGAAAGGATTTGTTGATTATTAATTATTATAATCACTTGTTATATTTATAGGCTGTTGGATTGATATCTCTGTGATAAACTCTATTTTCTAAACTTATAAAACTATCACTAAACACTTCATGTTCCAAGGTGATCGTTGCTCTAAAACATAAACATCACCTTAATCATTTGATTGAATCATCCTTTTATGCTTTATTAGCAATAGTCAATTTATGTTAGTTTGGTTATTTGATCCTTTGCGATTCCTTCATTAACCTTAGCCCTTAATTACTAACAGTGAAAAATTTTTAATTCCGTTAGAACGACCTGGAACTTACTATCAACTATACTTTACACGTACGGTTTACTTCCCGAGTGTTGTTGTTTTTCAGAAAAATTCGGTTATTTCTAGATCTATAATTTAATGCTTGTAAAAACACCTCATCAAGTTTTATTGTTTAGTTGTTATGAGTTTGTTTGCTTATTTCTTGTGTTAATTGTTAATTTTTTTTCAAAACCGCGTACCATTTTCTCTGGCAAACGGAAAACCATAATATCATTTTTCTCTGTAAGTACGCCGCATACCATCTTTTTGTGCGGCCGTTTTCCTGTAAACCCTAGATAGTTACCGCCGCACATTAACCAAATACGCCTCGTCACTTCTGCTGATTTTTCAAAAAACAGAATTTAGTTTCCATAAACCAAACCCAAAACCCCCAATCTGGCTAGTCTAGGTTTCTATAATCATTGGAATTTATTTTATCTGATTATATGCCTTATGCTTATTTGTAATTATCTAGTTTATCATAATATTCGAAAAAAACACAAAATTTCCCAAAAAGCCGACGCACTTTTCCTAAGTACGCCGCACTCTACCTATCAAAAAAAATATTTTCTTTTATTTATTTATCCTTATTTGCTATATAATTAAATTAAAATATATATAATATATAAATTTTAAAATTATAAAAAAATATATGAAAATAATTTATTTTATTTTGAATATTATCCTATTAGCCTTAACTATATATATAAAAATGTTTTTTGCATATGCTTAACGTATGTATAAATCCCCTATCTTTCGGAAAACAACTAGTAAGTCTAATATATAAATTAAATAAAAATGTCTTGTAAATTTAAAATTATCCAAAAAGAATCCATTCAGATCGAATCACAAAATCATCACGAACTCCTATCATTAATGAATTCTATCATCATTTAAATTATACCTGAAGAAGATGTCGAACCAGAACCAAATTTACCGCTCCAAAAAATAATAATCCTCGATCCCGATGATCAACCTATGTGGGAAAATGTCAAGATTGTAGCATCGACTCGTAATTCTACCATTGTTCAACCCAATGTAGATGACAACTTTGTTATAAATAGTTACTCAATTGCAATATGATTTTGAGAAAATAAATATCTAATGGTGTATTCTGGTGGCGATCCACAGGTCCATATCGTGATTTTTCTCGCAATCTGCAACATGTTCAAATACGATGAAACGCAGAGTGAAGCTGTTAAGCTTTTAATATTTCCTTTTTCCTTGTACGATAAAGCTAAAAAAGGGTTAAGAACTTAATGTGGAGTCATATTATATCGTGGGAACAAATGAGAAGAGCTTTTATAAACAGATTCTTTCCACCTTCGTTGTTTTAACCGTCTTTTACTTGAAATCAGAAATTTCTCTCAAAACATATGTGAAAGTCTAACTAAAGTTGAGTTACGACTGAAAAAAACATGCTTTGAAAAATGTTCTATGGGGCATGGTCTGACCAAAGGAATTATTATTCAAATATTCTATCACGGTTAGACAAACTCACTCTGGCATCTTAGAAGTAACAGCTGGGAGGAACTTCTCTACAAAAGTCCAAATCAAGCTTTTCAACTTCTTGAGGACAAAGTCCTTTTCAACATGATTGGCCCATTAAATCTAAAATGAACATCATCAAAAATCTGTTGCTTTTTCGATGGAGTGTAATAGCAATAATGATAATTTGTTTAATGGAAAAAATTTGGGCATCTCTAACTATAATATGATTCTCAAATTAAAGCTTAAAGAAGAATTGCATGTATGAGGTGGAGACATATAATGTGCTTAGATAATGGAAACGCTTCTAAAACCACCTGAACGATGAATACGCCTTGTTATAGTGCACGTAATGAAGCAAATTTACATCCAATTCCGAAGGTAATAAAGACCAGAATTTCTATTGATTCATTATCTCACCAATCCCTTCATGATTCCTAATGATTCGAGAAATAGTATACAGAATTAAACAATGATGTGAGAAAATGATCACGAAGATTTCAAAGACGTATCCGTGCATGGAGAACTGTTCATTTGTAAACTATATGTCAGCGTACGATCGTAATAAATACCAGTGTTTTACCAACAAAAAGTCTTAAAAACCGTCAACCAAGAGCTCAACTAAAACATATCTTGAAAAAAAAATTTTTCAAAAAAAATTACACAAATTAGTTTGGTTTGTCAAAGAGTTACAAATTATTTTTTCAAAAAACAATGTTAAGTTATGATTTTAACGATGAAGCAATGAAAAGAATTCAAATAAAATTAAAAATATGGAAAGAAACATTAGTATTGAGTGGTCGAAGTCTCAAAATGTATCTTCAAAATAAAAAACCGATAGGACTGACCCACCTCCTCCTCAAGCTCACATCGAGCATGTGAATGCCGTATTCACTAGGAGTGGAAAGTCTGATTATTATACGAAAAATCTAAAAGATCCACCACCTTCTATCATCGTTAACAATAAAATCAAAAAAGACCACCTAATTAAGACATTAAAAAAGGGCTATCACATGGTAAAAACAAATGAATATCCATTCCGTAAGTATATACCAAAAATACCACACCCTCAAGCTTTTATTGTGGATTTAATCCCACTTGGAACCGATCGTGTCAAGGAATCTTAAATCAAGTTAAGTATAGTAATAATAATAATAGTAGTAATAGTAAGTAATAATAAACCTAAAAAACTAAAAAAATATATAATTTTTTTTGCAGTTTGATAAGTTTGATGTGCATGGGCCCGTGTGTTTCTTACTTGATTTCTGCATCTAAAAAGAATTTATCGAACTTTGTGGGTGTGTTTGCTGGAAACCCTCACGAGACTATAACTCGTCCACTCGGGACACCGAGGGGTTTAAAGGCTTGTTGCATGCGCTAAATGCAACCGTGGTGCCTACGAAAGTGCGCTTTAGTATTTTACGGTTTTCGTAGTTGTGTTTAAATTGCAGATTAAATAAAACAAGTGGAGCTTGAATTGGTGGTTGGCATTTTACTCTGGGAACTTTATTAAATTGGAGTATTATTTTACATGTGGTAGATATACACTATGCTTGGTGCTTCATCTTCGCTGCCATATCTTCATATTTCAGCCAATGCACTTTAGAGCCCCGGGAAGTTTCAAATTTTTTACGCATAATGATCTACTTAAGTGTGGAGGAGCTCTCGCTCCTCACAAAAAAAGAACGTAATGGAATCACTCAAGGATAGATATCCAACATAGTATATCTTCAATGCCCCGGGATGTTACTGTTTTCCTTAATTTTCCTATTTTCTATTTTAATTTAGTTCTCACATTGGGGTAATGTTCAACTTAAGTGTGAGCGGGTAGCAAATAGGAAAAATTAATCATGTCCCACCATGTTTGCCCTGCAGGAAATTTTCAAACTTTCACTGTTATTTTCTAGAAAATTTAAAAAATATATATATATTGCTTTTCCAAAAAAATTAAAAAATTGCTCGCTTAGTAAGGCAAATCCACTAGATTGCATTTTAAGGGCCAAAAATCAACCCATTAAATTGTAGGTTCGCCTCTTGATCTTAAGGAATTCAGGTATCCATCTTTGATACCTAAGATAATTGATGCCTTTAGCTTGTTCGAGTTAAGGAGTGAGCAATCATATGTATCTATTCCATTGTTATGGATGTGTATATGTGGTTTTGTCGCCTTTTCTGGAGCATTAGTATTGGTTGAAAATTATATGAGTGGGCCGGTAATTTAGTAGCTCTAGAACTTGTGCTTGATCATCATTTACTAGACCGAAGTAAGGTTAATTTATAGACAAAGTCGTATGATAAGAGGTGAAATAAATCCCAATGCAATCATGTATCTGCAGCACTCGCTTTTATTGTTGAGATCCCCAAAGTATCCCAAGAACAAGAAAAATATGCTCGATGAAGAACAAGTTTTGTGCCAGCCTTAGTTATCACAGTATCTGGAATGAAAAAAATTATTATGAAAAAAAGAAAAAAAAAGAGAAAAAAAATAAAGTTCAAGTATTAAGGAAAAGGTTATGGCACATGGAATCAAGTTATGATGCTCACCTCTATCGTTATCCGTTTTGCCTCTTTGAGATTTTGTCTAGGTGCTCACGCCGCAACGGACATGTTTATGTGTATAGTACAAGCATATGGTAGCGACCTAGATTTTGTTTGTGCAATTGAGTGACTTCACAAATATAAAACCCTATCTGAGTGACTCGTGTGAATTCAAAAACAAACCACTTTACTATGTGGGTGATCTGTTATATGTCTATACCTGGGAAATAGTTATAAAATTAGTAAACACTTATTAATGCTAAAATGATTTTTTCTCCACGTCATGATAAATGATCTTGATTTTTTCGCTTTAATTGCTTGAGGGCAAGCAATAGCTAAGTGTGGAGGGATTTGATAACGCCTAAATTATACATGTTTTCGGCATCGTTATTTACGCTATTTACATTTATTTGATCATTTCTCGTGAACTTTTGGTACTTAATCAAGTATATTTGCTATTATATGTTCTAGGTACATGTCGTGGAAGAATACGGAAGACTACACGAAGAATTGAAGCTTAAACGAAGAAATAACTCAAACTCAGACCTTCGTACACATGTTCACTGTTTTGGTCATAACTCGGTCATACAAACTCTTTTTTAGTTGGTTCAAGCGGCCACGCAAAAAGAATTCAATTATATACAACTTTGAGAAAATTCCATCTGTTGTAAATGTCCCAAGTGCGGTGCACAATCCAAAAAGTGCGGCGCACTTCTGGACGTTTTTATGAAGATTAAATGCCATTTAATTGGGACAAAATTTACAACTCAAGTGCGCCACACTTATTGTAGGCTGCGCCGCACTTGGCCTTGATATTGCCTATTTAAGGCCCTTTTTGCCTCGTATTTCTCATTCAATCTCACACATATCCCCATTTCGTTGGAACCCTTAGAAGGGGTGTTTTGGTGATAAAGGCCTGTGAAACCTTTGATCTAATACACTTGAATAACCAAATACATCACAACTATTAGAATCAATGTTCTTGAATATTTGGATAGATTGGTTGAAGTTCATCATTGTTCGTAGGTTTTGATCCATCAAAGAAGCATAGTTGTAGTGTTATTTCGAATCTATAAGCAATTGTGACGGAATTGTTCATAGTTTCCGGATTTTGCTTTGAATATAATAAAGTGTTCTTGGGAAATTCTTGTGAAATCACCATACTTTGCTCTTGGAATTGGTATGAATCTTGTTACTCTTTTGAATATAATCTTTGTTGAATCCATGATGAATGTTATGTGTTTTGTTACTCTGATCATGGAGTAGTAATCTTATGTTTGTTTGGGCATATTGTGATCTTTGATATGGAGCGTTTGGATATGTGTTTATTGAAATGGTTAAACATGATTTTCTAAGTGTAAAGGCCGAAAGGATACTTATAAACTTATGTTTGATCATTCCCATTAATTATTATTGATTATAATAAACTTATAAAGCCGAAGGATTTGTTGTTATTATCAACTTATATTCATATTATATTTAAAAGGCTGAAAGGTTTTATAACTTGTGATACTCTATTTCTGAAACTTTAAAAACATATCTAAACACTTCATTAATCCAAGTGATCATTGCCTAAACAAACATACCTTAATCATTTGATTGAATCATCCTTTTATTGCTTTCTTTGCAATAGTCAATTTATGTACGTTTTGGTTAATTTGATCCGTGACAATCTTATTAACCTTAGCGGGATATTTGATGACATCAAATAACGTCACTTTTATAGCATCATTTATCCCATATAAATAACCCATTTTGTATGATTATTGCAAGAATTGCTACTTAATCATTTGTATTTGAGAATTGTAGTAATTATGGAGTACTTGGTGAAGATTAACAAAAAGGCACGCATTCTGGAGCTTAAACAAAGACATTTAAATAAGATTGTTCTGACATACTATACGCCATATCCATCAAGGAAGATACAACGTATCTGTGTCTGCACTTCACAAGAAACCACGAAGATTCAAAGACCAATACGCCGTATCCATGAGACTCTATACGCCGTATTCAATTTAAATTAATAAAATATTCTGGAAGATATTGAACGTGGTCCCTACTCCAAGAAACCCTCGATACGCCGTATCCAAGTCACTCAATACGCCGTATCGAGCAAATTCCAAACCTTATAAATAGAAAACCTAAAAACAGGTTTTCAGTGTGCTTGATCATATTTTCGATACCTTAACCACAAAAGTCGATTTTCAGAAGACAAGAAGAGCAGAAGAGGTCAAGCAAAGCTAATAATTCCATAGGAAACACTTTGTAATCTCCTATACTCTAGTAATCGTTCGATTTTTGGTATCATTCATTTAACTCGGTTAGTTTACCTTGGTTGGATTATTACTCTTGTATTGATTATGACGTTTGATTGCTAATACCCTTGGGTATTAGCCATTATTATGAAGATTTGAATATTTGGTTTGTTTATCTCGAATCCTTAATTTATCATTGATTGCTTGTTTATGTTTATCAATTTATACTTGTTTACGTGCTTTTGTATGCGACCTATCATTCAACAGGATCTAGTGATACTAATCACATTAGCTAGATGTCGGGATGGCTCTACATATAGTGATTTATATATCTAGACCAATAGGATCACAAATAATGACCTATCTTCGCCCTTAGATTAGTGAGCTTAGTTGGACCGGCAAGTGACCCTTGGAATCAACAAATACGTTCTTAATTAATTGGTAAAGACTTGGCCAGTGGACTACTAGTATATAAATTGCCATTAAGCAGTAAGTGGGTAAAGTCTCTATGAGCTAGGGTTTAACAAGATCACCATTGCTTTAACCCCTAAGATAGATTATAATCAGCAAATAAGATGCTTTATGCGGATGCGTTTAATTGTGACAGAATTCTACGTGTCTAGGTTTTAGGAAGAAGTAATGCCTAAGTCTTAAGAATGATATGCCACCTCGAGATCAGTATTCATTGCACTATATAAACAAACTAACGTTCTAATTAAATTTATCATGATTAATACAGTTTTATTATATTTGGCTAGAATGCTCTTCTATCTTTTGTCTGTTTGCTTGCGTGTGTTATTGTGTCTTAAGTAGATCTAAGTCACCACAAACCTGTGTCAGGCTCTCAGGTTGAAACCCCCATACATTAGAATTAAGATCAACATAGGTTTAGCATAGGTTTAACATAGAATAGAATTAACATAGTTTAAATTAACTTAGTTTAGTTATCCAAAATATTGATAAAATAAAAGATTAGTTCTCGCTTTTAGTGATCGACACTCTACTTACCACAAAACTCCATCTGACCGAGTACACTACCCGTTAACGTGTTGTTTTAGGTAAAGGCGGCAAAATATAAATTTAAAACATGAACTATCATAAATACACCTACACGACGACACTATCATACTTTTTATCAGATAAGGAAAGATATAGAAGGACAAGAACAAATCGCAAAGGGCTAAGGGAAAAGGAAAAAAGGAAAGACTAAGCTTGCTTATGCTCTAAAACCAAAGATCCCTCTGCCACCAAAGAGAGATTATCCAGCAAAGGAATAATTCTGCCATTACTGCAAGGAGGTGGGTCTCTAAAGGAGAAATTGTCCTGCCAACTGATGACATCAAATAACGCCATTTTTATAGCATCATTTATCCTATGTTTATTACTCATTTTGTATAATTATTACGAGAATTGGTACTTAATCATTTGTATTTGAGATTTTCAGTAATTATGGAGTACTTTGTGAAGATTAGCTAAAAGGCATGCATTATAGAGCTTAAATGAAGAAATCTGAAGAATACTATTATGACATTCTATACGTCGTATCCATCAAGGAAGACATGGCGTCTCTGTGCCTGCACTTCGCAAGAAACCACAAAGAACTAAAGATTTATACGCCGTATCCAGAAGACCTCTATACGTCGTATCCTATATCGAGTAATTAAAGATTCTAGAAGATATTGAACGTGGCCCCTACTCCAAGAAAACCCCCAATACGCTGTATTGACCTCGACCAATACGACGTATCAAAGAAATTCCAGACACTATAAATAGAAGACCTAAAAACGAGTTTTATGTGTGCTTGATCATATTTACGATACCATTACCACAAAATTTGATTTTCAAAAGACAAGAGGATCAAATAAGGTCTCGCAACGTGCTTAATTCTATAGGAAACACCTTGTAGTTCTCATACTCTTAATAATCGTTCAATTTTTGGTATCATTCGTTTAACTCGATTAGTTTACCTTAGTTGATTTGATTTTTATCTTGTATACATTACAATGGTTAAGAGATAATACCCTTTGGTATTAGCCATGAGTTTGATAATATAACGTTTGGTTTGTTTATATCGATTGCTTAATTTATCATTGATTGTTGATTATGTTTATTAATTCATACTTGTCTATGTGCTTAAATATGTGACCTATCATTAAACTGGGTCTATTGATACCGACCAAGTTAGCTAGATACCGAGATGGCTCTTCATATCACAATTTATATATCTAGAATCATAGGATCACAAATATTGACCTATATTTACTATTGCTTTAGCTTTAGTGAACAAGTTGGACTAGCAGGTGACCCGAGATCAATAAATAACGTTCTGATTCCCTTGGGAAAGACTCGGACAGTGGACTACTAGAATGTAAAGGACCATTAAGCAATAAGTGGGTAAAGTCCCGATGGGCTAGGGTTTAATAAGATCACCATTATTAATCTCCTAAGATAGATTATAATCAGCAAATAAAATACTTTATACGGATGCGTTTAATTGTGACAGAATTGAACGTGTCTAGGTTTTAGGAAGAAGTACCGCCTAAATCTAGGAAAGATACCCTCGAAATAAGTCATTCATTGTACTAAATAAATAAACCAACGTTCTATTTAATTAATCATGGTTAATATAATTTTCTTATAATTGGCTTGACCGCTATTCTATCTTCTGATTATCTGCTTGCGTGTGTTATTGTATTTTAAATAGATCTAAGTCACCACAAACCCCTTGCCAGTCTCTCAGACTAAAATCCCCCCTTTTTACCGTTAGAATTAGGTTTAGCATAGGGTTAACTTAGAATTAACTTAGATTAAAAATAACATAGATAAGCTAAAATACTTATAGACTTAAGAATTAATGCTCTCTCTCTTAATGATCGACACCCTACTTACCAACGAAGATACATCTGATCGGATACACTGCCCGTTAGTGTTTTTTTTAACGTATAGTCGGCAAAATATCAGCGTAAAACTTGATAAATAAAAATACCTACACTCAACGACACATCAAGTTTTTGGTGCCGTTGCCGGAGAGTAAAGTTTTTAATTTTTATCTTTATTAGTATTTTAGTTCTAACTTTAAATTAATCTAGATTTAGTGTAATTTAATTAGTGTAAAATTTTTAATTTTTGAGTCTTAGTGTCAGATCATCAATTTTACCTGCTTGTTTTTATTTTTGTGTGCTTGTATGTTTGTTTTATCTTTTCTGTTTTAGTTTTATTTATGTTTACTGTACTAGTCGAACAATCGATACGGCATATTCAAATTTATTGAATACAGTGTATCAGCTTTTTCACACAGCGAATTCTACAGATCCATACGGCGTATTCAAATCCATTGAATACAGCGTATCGATCATCTGATACAGCAGCAGACTTTAGATTCTCGAGCTCCATCTCCATACTTAATTTTCCGCATTCCCTCTCTTCGGAGCAAATCCTACTGTTATTCTAACCTTGGTTTTAGGGTGTGCTAATTACTAAAGTTAAATCATGGGAGTTGTATCCAAGACTATGAAAAAACCTACTTCGGGAGAAAACAATAAGGAAGTTCGAGCAGAATATGACTCAAAAACTACTACGCCAGGGTTAAAAAAATGCTAAATTTAAACTTGGTGACGAATTTCTGAAAATACTACAGGATAACGCTTTCAACGGAATAAATGGGGATGACATAGTCGACCACATTGCAAAAGTCCTGGCATTACTAAAATTGATAAAAATTCCCAATGTAGATCCCAATCAACTTCGACTACATGTTTTCCCACTCTCGCTTACTGGTGATGCACGAAAGTGGTGGATTGATGAGGTAGATGGAAAAATCACTACTTGGAGAGAGTTAACGGATAAATTCTTTCATAAATACTACCCCTTATCCCATACATGTAATAATAGATCATTAAACACTGGTACAAAAACTGGTATTGGTCACTCCAAAAATGTGTGACGATATACATATGGTCACACGTGTTTTTTTGGGTGTTTTTCACTAAAGATCGCACCACTGTAGGTTACATACGGTCACGTTAGGGAGTTCGTGGCTATTTCCATTGAAAAAGAGTGACCGGAACCCGAATATGTGTGACAAATTAGGCACAAGTTTTGTTGGATTAATCAATATTAGTGACCGTAAACACTTTATAGTCACACGAATGGTTTTTGAGAGTAACTATTGTTCGTCCTTTGGCCACATAAATATATAATATATGTGACATTTGAGATGATTTATTCAAGTAAATGTGTATTTTGTGTAACTATTTCCCGTCCTATGGCCACATGAATATATAATAAATGTGACGTTTATGATGATTTAGTCACACAACAGGTGTTGTTTTTTTGGAGTTAGTCACATACAATTTAAAAAAAATAGCCAAAAGTCTTAATAAGTGTGACCATATGCTTTTTAAAATCAAGTAAATGTGTATTTTATATGACTATTGTTCATCCAATGGTCACATGAATTGTATGTTTGTGTGGCGTTTTGTAATATTTAGTCACATAAAGCATGTTTTTTTTAATTTAGTCACATACAAGTTAACCAAAAGTGGCCAAAAGTGTTAATAAGTGTGACCATATGTTGTTTAAAGTCAAGTGAATATGTATTTTGTGTGACTATTGTTCATCCAATGGTCACATGAATTTTAAGTTTGTGTGGTATTTTGTAATATTTAGTCACACAAAGCATGTTTTTTTTTTCTTAAATTAGTCACATACGAAGTTAAGCCAAAATGTTAAAATGTGTGAGACCATATGTTTTTAAAGTCAAGTGAATGTGTATTTTGTGTGATAAATGTTCTCCAAATGGTTTTCCCCCCCCCACCCCCCCCCACACCCCCACAAATAGTCCGATGAATTTTTATTTGTGTGATATTTTTATAAGATGTTAGACACACATCAAATAAAATAAAGAGTTACACAATAATGTTTGAATATCGTGACCCATTGACCAAACTAATTGCACCGTTGGACCTTAAGTGGCAAACGTTAGGCGTGGCTGGTCCCTCATTTCTTGGGGGTCCATAAACGCTAGTTAAGTTTATTAACGACAAGGGTAATATCGTCTTTTCCCACCCACTGATACCATTTATTAAAGAGTAAACTACACCAGTGGTCCTTGTGGTTTGCGTTGACCAACACCGGTAGTCCCTTGACCAAACTAATTGCACCGTTGGACCTTAAGTGGCAAACGTTAGGCGTGGCTGGTCCCTCATTTCTTGGGGGTTCATAAACGCTAGTTAAGTTTATTAACGACAAGGGTAATATCGTCTTTTCCCACCCACTGATACCATTTATTAAAGAGTAAACTACACCAGTGGTCCTTGTGGTTTTTTAAAAAGTTCGAAAATTTTGAATTTTTTTTTTTTAAAACTTGAAAAAAAGTTCGGAAATATGAAAAAAAAATTCAAAAATTGGAAAAAAAGTTCGAAAATTTGAAAAAAGTTGATTTTTTTCAAATCGAAAATTTGGAAAATATTTCGAAAATTAGAAAAAAAATAATTTAGAAAATTTGAAAAATTAATATTTTTGAAAATTAAAAAAAGTTGGAAAGTTTGAAAAAAATATTGGAAATTTGGAAAAAATGTTCGAAAATATAAAAAACAAAATCGGAAATTGGTAAAAAAAATTGAAAAACAAATCGATATTTTTCAAATCGAAAATATAAAAAAGTTCGAAAATATAAAAAAATATTGGAAACTTGAAAAAAAATCGATATTTTTTAAATCGAAAATTTAAAAAAGTTCAAAAACATGAAAAAAAAGTTTGAAAATATGAAAAAATCGAAAATTAAAAAAAATCGATATTTTCAAATCGAAAATTTGAAAAAAAATAGAATTTTTTTTTTCGAATTGAAATTTAATTTTTTTTTTCGATTAACTCGGTTAGTTTACCTTGGTTGATTCGATTATTATCTTGTATACATTCCAATGGTTAAGGGCTAATACCCTTGGGTATTAGCCATGCCTATGATAATATAACGTTTGGTTTGTTTATATCGATTGCTTAATTTATCGTTGATTGTTGATTATATTTA
>BQNB010076408.1:0-13069 GCA_026074375.1 Tanacetum coccineum
TGTCGGCTAGCATAGTGCACCAAATACATGGAAAAATGATAAGTCAGGAGGTTTGTCATGTAAAATCTCATATGGTGTTTTGCTATGACGAAGACGTATGATGGAACGATTTTAGGTGTAACATGCAGTAGCAACAGCTTTTGCCCATAAGAATAACGGAGCTTTTGCATAAATTAACATTGTGCGGGCAACCTCAATTAGCGTACGATTACGTCTTTCAACGACACCATTTTGCTATAGAGAGCGAGCAACAGATGTTTCATGAGAGATGCCAACTTTCTCGTAATATTCACACAAGGTTTGATTAACAAATTCAGTTCCATTATCTGTTTTGATTCATTGGACAGGCACTGTAAGCCGTACTTGGATCATCTTGAGAAACTTGATTATGAAATTTGGAGCTTCATCTTTTAACCTTAAGAACTTAACCCATGTGAATCGTGAGTAATCATCAACAATGACGAGGATTTACTTCTTTCCATTAACACTTGCGACACGCATTGTTCCACAAAGATCCATGTGCAAAAGATATAGTTTCTCTTGGTTGGTGTCTTCAGATTTAGGTGTGTGGGATTTCTTCTTTCTTTTACCTATTGCATAAGCAAAACACATATGGTCCTTTTCAAATTTAAGCTTAGGGAGACCTCGAACAAGACCGTGTCTAGCTAAATGGTTGATTGCACCAAAGTTCAGATGAGACAGACGTCGGTGCCATAGCCAGGACTTAGTCTTTGAGTCCTTTGACAAGAGACATATAGGAGAGAACGCCATCATATCTCCAAGAGACAGAGTATACAGATTGTTGCCTCGAGATCTAGTCAATAGATCAACACCTTTAAAATTACGAATGAAGCAGGTGTGTTGGCGAAAAGAAACTTCAAAGTTTGAATCATAAAATTACCCAACGGAGAATAATTTGTGTCAAAGTCCTTCCACGTAGTAAACCCTTGATATTGTAACATTCCTAATCTGATAATCCCCATAACCCAATATCTTTTCCACGTAATCATTTCCGAATTTGACTATAGCTAAAATCTTATTGACGAAATTGGTGAGCTGAGAGCGATCTCCGGTCATATGCTTGGATCAGCCGGAGTCCAAATACCAGAGAACAATTTGGATGACCTGCATTCATCAAGAGAGGAAGATGGAACATTGGAAACTATGGATCCCCAAGATAGACTGGGTTCTTTTTGTTAGCAGATATAGATTTAAGAACCTTAGATTTGCTAATAGAAACATTAGTTTTAGATTTCCTAGGTTTCCTTGAGTAAACCAATGTTACAATAGGCTTAGGTGTTTTATTTTTTGAGCAGTTGGTTTCCTAAAAGGTACTTTAGTAGTTGTGGTAATCCTAGTTAAAGGGTACACATTTCCTATTATAGTGAAGGTTCGACTAGTAGGTCTCCAAATGTATCCAATATTTGAAAACACCCTTCCTATTGGTTTCTAAACTTTTCTCTTTGAACTTTTGTTAACAGATTTAGATTTTTTACGAGCATTTACATTATTGATAAAATCAAGAACACACAAATCATGATTATCAGAAAGCATGCAACCATTACACTTAACACATTTAAGTTCAGAATTCGCATTAAGCTTGGAATACTGCACATGAGTAGTTCCTTTAGGTTGAACAACACAATATTTATTTTTTAAACTAGATTTAACTTTCCTAAGGTGGGCTTCTACTTTATTCTTCTGAGTACTACTTGGTGTTTTCTGAATCTTATTTTTCTTTGTATTGCCTGAAGGCTGTGATCCGCTAGCACTAGACGGTTTTACTCCTGTAGAAGACACCATAGGTTTGTTAGAAACTAGGTTTGATGTAGAGGTTGTTTTTGTGATTGTGTTTCCCGAGGATGTGACAGGCTCAGTGAATATAACTCTTTTATCCTTGTTCTTTGAGGTCACAACCACTATTTTTCCATCAGTATTGTTGACACTCGGGCAGGTTTTACTGATGTGTGTAAGCAACTCCTGAATTAGTTTAGCATACCTACAGGCAGATTCTAAGGAATGATCTAGTTGATATTTTGATTTAACATGTTCAACTAGATCCATAAGAACTGTAGCTTCTTCTTGAGTGTGCTTAATATAGGCAGAGTGAGCTGTCTTTTTATTCAATAATTTAGGGGTTATTGGTTCCACATCAATCTTAAGTATCTCTGGATCAATAGTGTGTTTTGTAATAGCATTATCAACTAGTGCTTTTCCTTTAAGTTTTCTTAAGTCATCCTTGAGAGTTATAATTTCCAAAACTTTTTCCCGAAGACTAGCATTTAAATTAGAGATTTCCACAGACTTTAGATTGACTTGATTAATTAAATCATCACATTGTTCTTTTGATCGAATACATGCTGGTTTAATCGAGTCATAAAGTTGCTTATAGGTCTGTTTTAAATGCTCTTTCTCAGCAATAAGCTTTGACACCCTATGATCCAATTCAATATTAATTGTTTCAATCTCCTCTAAGTCCTTTTTAATCTTATCCTCATTCAAATAAAAGATAACTGGATTAAACAAAAATACTTCTTTGTTACATAAGCCCATGCTTCAAATTGTTTCAAATACAAAATAAAGATTCGGTTTATAACAAATTCCCAAAATGGTAATAAAGCCCAAATCTTAAGTGTTGATCTTCAATTATTGACTTCCAAGTATCATCGCACCTCGTGCCTTGTGACATGAAAAAAACATACTTAAAAACGTCAACATAATGTTGGTGAATTCTAGGCTTTATGTTAAATCAATAGTAGGACGCAAGATTCCCAAGTGTATGATTTTGCATCACATGCAAACATCATAAAAAGTGGACTCACGTTTTCCTAAGGCTCATGACACTGAAGCTCGACATGTATGAATGCAAATAGTATCTGCCAATGAATGCCCGTGAATGGATGTTCTACCCGAAAACATCTCAATTCGACATGGTATACAATTCGTTCCCAGTGATAGCTAACACCCGAACGGGGATTGTCAATCCTAAATAGATCTATCTATAACATTCGCGCTCACAATCCAATAATTGACAGTTCATGATAAAGGGCTCAGTGGGTTATCGCTACTTAGGCAAACACGTAATCATTGTATAAAATGTACACTTGCGTCCAATTAGTAAAAAAAAGCATGTTCTCACCCAAGGATGTAAATCATTTAAATAATTGTAAAACATGGGGCTATGAACTCACCTGAGTGAATAGTCCTTTCAAAATGATAATAGAAATCCAAGTATGAATCACACCGTCAAATACCTAAGTAAATACGGCCAAGTCTTAGTCTACATTTTTAGGCTAAAGACTCAATGTGTAAACTACAATAAATTATTAGTTTATATATACTGTTATTGCTTGTGTGGTGGCGTACACGTTTAACGTATTTATAATTTATAATTACGATGTCTCTTGGAAAACGTATAACTTGTTAATAAGTATACTTGTTTATTAAATCGTTAATTAAACCTGTTCAATGTCCGAATATATTACTATTCGACTACCTCGTTAAGTGTTTCATAAATTCACTATTAGTTTTTTTACAGGTACCTTGAGTTTCTAGATATTACACATTAATCCCTAGGTTTATAAAATATAAACACTTACACTTTAAACCCCTTTAGTTTTGATAATTACATAATTAGTCCTTTAAGTTTACAAGGTTTCAATTTAGGTCCTTATTGTTTCACAACAGTCCCTATGTTTCCAGAATGCTCAAAACAGCCCCTCACCTTATTTATAGTTCGAAAATGACAACTTTAATCATTTATGTTTCGAGTTGTACATTTTTAGTCCCTCGATTTGCAAAAATTGCATTTTTAGCTCCAAATAAAAACTCTACATGTGGCATTACTTTTGTTAAGTTCAAATAAGTTGTAAAAGCTGTTTCGGCTTATAGATAAGCTATTTGAGCTTATTTTTGGCTTAACGGGCCTTATGGGCGCCATGTTTTAAGGTGCCGTTTAGTTTTACAGGTCCAAAACGATTTTTAATAAGTCCAAAATCCCTTTTAAAAAAAAAAATCACAGGGTCCATGAGTGGTCTGATTAAGCTTAAATAGATCGGGAGCTTATTGGAGGCTTATTGAGACTTATTAGGCTTACAGGCCAAATAACTCAACCGTATAGAACCTATAATGGGTACCTTAGGCTTTATCTAACTTATTTCTTGGGCTTATTTAGTGCTTTAGGGTCTGTTTCATTTTAGCTTATTTAAATAAGCAAATAAGCACTCGATAATGGGCTTTTAGGCCCATTAGGAGCTCGTCAAGCTCTTTAAACCTTTGGGCTTGCTCTATTTAGGTCCGTTAGTCTTCCTAGGCTTATTACAAAGTTAATAAGCGGTCTAAGCTCACGAATAAGCAGTCAAGGCTTATTTGTGGCTTATGGACCTTGTTGACTTACGCCAATGGGCCGTGAGGCCCATCAAGGGTTTGTTTGGTTTTCTAAGTGGCATGACTTGGTCCATTAGGGTCCGGGTTTGACTTTTTGGACCCATTAAGCCAATCAATGATCATCGAGTACATGATAAGCAATCGAGCTTTATCATGAGCTTATTGGCTTGAATATGGGCTAGTTGTGGCCTAGTAAGCCGGTATGGGATCGGGTTGAGTTTCATGTGGTAATTAACTAGACCCAGTTGGTTAGGTTAGTGCTCCTATCTTATTATTAAGCTCGAATGGCTTATTGATAAGCTATGGTTCCCATTCTCGGGTGTGGGTCATTGGGGGGCCCAACCGCTGGTTTTTGTATTGATTTGTTTAAGGCCCATTGTGGCCCGTTTATCATTCCTAGCGTACGCATGGTTCGAATTAAGGATCTAGTGACTATGTGTCATCGATTTAGCTCGTATCTAGACTTTGTTCACTACATGCACACGTAAAAGTGTGTCGAGTATTCCTTCCCAAGGCCAAATGTTATATTTACTCGAAAGGTTTACGTGTATCTTTTATAAAAATGGTTTGTTCGTACCCTAGGTTTCATTTATCTACTGGACGAAAATGTTAGTCTTTGTTTTTACTTATTTAACTTCTTGTACATGTGTTTTAATAAGTCTAGTAACCACAGCTGTTATGCATGAACATGTATAGCTGCGTGACCCGATATGGGTCGCGGACACAAGTATAGGAATAAATGAAAAAATAAGCTGATGAATTTTTGAGTCGCAGGTGAGCTTACAATGGTCCTAGAGCTCGAGAGTTTAAGAAGTGGACGTGTAAATCGCTAACCCTTAGCTCGTATAACCCTTTTTATAAACTTGTATGATGACTAGAAGGTCTTGTGGGCTCGAATGAGATTAAGAAGGGTGTTGGCTTGAGTTTGATGACTCGAATAAGAGAAAAAGTTAAGGTGTTGTATTTGTTAAGTGTTTGTAAGTTTAAGAAGTGTTCAAGTGTATGTGTGAGTGTGTATTTATAGGCAAGGAAGCTAGTTAACTCTTCTTAGTCCTAACAACATATTCGCTCTAGTTCTAGTGGTTTTGTGATTTCCTAGTTAAATTACACATTGTTTTGATTTAACCATCCTTAGTACAAACTCTTAATTACAAGAAGCTATGTTAAAGAATGCTTAAGTTGTGAAAAATCTTATAGATTTTATACATATACTGCATGTAGCGCAAATTAAATGGCAAAAGAAAAGGTCATTTGGTCTTTGTCAATTGGGTAAAGTTAGTGGGAACAATTAGATAGTATATATTAGTTTAGGGATGTACATGTACTTGTAGGATCATTAGTGGGATTTTTAAGGATTCCTATAGTATGTGTGTGTACCGGCCCTTAGTGGCACATTTGACACAAAATGATAAGTTTTGTGTTAAGGTTTAAAAGTGGTGGTATGGGTTTGAGTCTTGGTAGTTAGGTATTTTTTGAGGTACGTCCAAATGTATTTTATTGTGAAACGTAACCTTTTACATGACAATAAAAATAAAAATACGAAATGTACTTTAATTATCTTCTTAATAATTATATATTACGTGGTTGATGCAAACTTTAATTTATTTGATGACCGTTTATATTAATTGATTATTTCTAGTCTACGCGATTTATCTTAAAAGTAAATATTAAAAGTAAACTCGTCACAGCCCAAAATAAATAGTGACGAATAATAGACGTCTTAAAGTGACCTGAAATTGAGAAATGTTACAGTCTCCACCCGTTAGAAGAGCTTTGTCCTCAAAGTTTAAGACCTTGTATGTGATGACCGAAGCCTGTTTTGTGAAAGAGTTGTGGGTATCTTCACCCTTGAATGAATCCTCACGTTTCCCGGTGACTCAAGGCCCCGACCTAGGTTCCAGCGATAACCTTAACCATGGTAAAACAAAATTAAAAAAAAATTTTTTCCGGGCTTTTTTTTCGGGGGTTTCAAAACCTAATTCGGGTTTTTGACTCCACGTTCCATATTTCAACAGGATCTTCCACAAACTGGAGCTTATCGTCAACATGAATTCCTCTAACGGCCTGACTAATGGTTCACATCGTAACATTTTTTTCAGATTGGACAAATGGAGGTACTGGTGAACTCTGCTCAACTCTTGAGGAAGGTCCAAGCCTGTAGGCAACACTTTCCCCAACTCTTGCTAACACCTGAAAGGTCCGACTTATCTCGGGGTTCGCTTGCCTCGCTTATCGAACCGTACGACTCATTTCCAAGGTGAGACCTTGAGCATAACTCTGTCCCCAATCTCAAACTCCATCGGCTTTCATTTTCGATCAGCGTTGCTCTTTTGTCGATCCTGTGCAGCTTGCATCCTTTGCTTGATCAGGACGATCTTTTCCGTTGTTTTCTGTGGATTAATTCGGGCAGTCAGTTGGGCTTTTCCCCAACCTCGCCCAGGCACACCGGTGATCGACATTTTGCGAAATACAGTCCTGCATAAGGGGCGGCCTTTATGCTAGCGTGATAACTGTTATTGTATGAAAACTCGGCAAATGGCAAATGTTTAACCCAACCCTTGCTAAAATCGATCACCGCAAGCAGTAGCATTTATCCTCGGGGTTTGAATGGTTCTTCTCGCTTTCTGGCCGGTCAGTTTCTGGATGTACGCAGGCTCTTCTAATATTCTGTTACCCCAAAGCTTTCTGAATTGTCTCTAAAATTTGAAGTGAATCTTCCGTCATGATCACAGATAATTGAGGCAGGTATCCCATGTCTTGCCACTACCCTGTTCAAGTACAACCTTGCCAATTTGTCTAATGGATCATTCTCCCTCATTGGCAGGAAGTGAGCAGATTTTGTAAGTCGATCCACAATCACCCAGATGGTATCGAAACCTGTGTGACGACCTAGGAAGTTTGTGATTAAAATCCATCGTTGATATTATCCATTCCTACTCGGGTACTTCGGTTGAAATAGCATCCGATAGCCTTTGATGTTCGGCCTTGGTCCTCTGCACATGTCAGGCATTTGCTAACCATACGGTGGCGATCGACCAGCCTTCAGTTTGGCCTCCAATATAATTCTTCACTCTTGGTACATCTTTTCGAACCGGATGGATTAGATATTCCGACTGGGGGGATTCGTGCTATAAATCAGGATCTTAAGTCTCCATAGCAAGGTATCTAACTCCTGCTGGTAAACATAGTGTTCCATCGATGCCGCTGGTTCCAAATATTTCCTTGGGTATATCCTTTCGGATTATACCGCCTAACATTTCATTTACGAGATTCTCTGGTTTTTTGGGATTCTGAATATGAGTTCTTATATTCGTTTGGAGGTGATCCAAAACCAATTCATAACTAAGGCTCGAACCCGCAGTGGCTCAATCCGTTCCTTACAGCTCAGCGCATCAGCCACTACGTTTGCTTTCCCTGGATGATAACGAATATCACAATCGTAGTCACTCAGTAATTCCAGCCAACGACGTTGTCTCATGTTAAGCTCCTTCTAATCGAGAATGTGTTGTAGGGGGGGTGGGGCTTTTTTTATGACGTATGAACAACGGTGAATCTGGTTCGTAATTAGATAGTGTATCTCATATCTTTAGGGCATACACTACCGACCCAAGCTCTAAATCATGAGTGGTGTAGTTCTTCTCGTGAACTTTTAGTTGTCGAGAAGCATATGCAATCACTTTCTCTCTCTGCATTAATATAGCACCTAAACCCTTGTGTGACGCGTTACAATAGACAACAAAGTCTTCGCTCCCTTCAGGTAAAGCTAGAATCGGTGCACTGCACAACTTCTGTTTTATTAACTGAAAAGCATTCTCTTCCTTTTCTCCCCAGTCGAACTTGATTTCTTTCTGAGTAAGTTTCGTCATTGACTTTGCAATCTTCGAAAATCCTTCGATGAACCTTCGATAGTAACCAGCAAGACTAGAATATGCGATTTCTTGGTGTCTTAGGAGATGCCCAATCTTTGATAGACTCTATCTTGGCTGGATCCACATGTATGCCTCTACTATCAATGACATGTCCAAGAAATTGTACCTTCGGAATCCAAAATTTACATTTTGAAAACTTTGCATACAACTTCTCTTTCTTAAGCAATTCCAAAATTGCTTTAAGGTGTTCTTCATGCTCTCTTTCGTCTTTTGAATAAACTAAGTAATGGATCGATGAACACAATACGAACTATAATCCAAGTAAGGCTTGCACATCGGGTACATGAGGTCCATGAATGCCCATGTGCGTTTGTCTGTCCGAATGGCATAACTGGAACTCGTTATGGCATAACGAATTCGAAAAATGCGCGTTTTGGAATGTCTTGCTTCGTACTTTAAACTGGTGTATCCTGATCTCAGATCTATATTCGTTAAATACCGGATCCTCTGAAAGTTGATCAAACAAATCGTCGATCTCGGGTGTGGATAAACGATTCTTTCCTGTCTGTTTAGTTTATTTAACTCACGGTAGTCGATGCACATCCTGACGACCCATCCTTCTTTTTGACAAATAAGACCGGGGCTCCCCAAGGTGAGGAACTAGGCCTTATGAATCCCTTGTCAGAAAGTTCTTGTAATTGTTCTGATAATTCCTTCATTTCGGATGGAGCCAATCGATACGGTGCTCGAGCTACGGGTGCGGCTCCTGGAATTAAGTCGATTTGGAATTCCACTGGTCGAGCCGGAGGAAGACCTGGCAAGTCCTCGGGAAATTATTCATGGGAAAATCTTGGACGATTGGTACGTCCATTTATCTGTTTCTTTCGGCTGTCATCCTCTTTCTTGGCGTGATACTTGTGCTAAAAATGACTGGCATCTTTGGCATGTACTTTGAGCTTGTTGAACATGAGATAGAAGGTTCAAACGGGATTCTCTCTCGTTGCTACTTCGTTGCCACTAAAAGTTAAGTTTCAATTCTCGTAGGAATTTGAACACAGGTTTCTCATCCGCCCACGATTCACGGCGTGGACTCTTCTTAAACCAGTCCTTACGATAATGACATCGAAATACCCAGTTCTACGGCCATTGATCTATGTTGAAACATATGGGCCTATGGAAATTTAAGGTGCAACTCGTATAATTGTGTCTATCGCGAATAATTTCCCATCAGCTAAATGTGACATTCCCCCCACACCTCCCAACACACACATAACAATTTTCTAATACAGTTGGGGCGATGTTTACTCAAAGGAACTAAATGCAGTAGATATAAACTTAATCAGGGCACCAGTGTCGAATAAGATTGATGCATAGTCGTTATTTAAGAGAACGTACACGTGACTGACGATTGACATCTGGTTTCCTGTTGCATTTCCACTCTTTTTGCATTCCCAACTGCATAGACCTGGCCTTGTGGCATTCCATTTCTCCTTCTTTATTCTTCAGCTTCGGACATTCTCTCTTGAAATGCCTGGTGCTCCACACTCAAAACTCCAATTTTCTTTGGGAGTTGACCCATTGCCCTTCGAGTGGTAGCTACATTTGTGTACTGTATTCTGCATCGCGAGCAAAGTGCCCTATTTTGTTGCACTTGGGCAACCGCTGGGTGCCGGGCCATTGTGGCTGAAGATGGCACGTGGTGCACTTTGGGACAGAGATCCCATAAGGCTTCCTTTCGTCTGTCCCCATATTGTAGACCTTAGCGACATTCTGCCTCTTGAAGGGTTGTTGTTGGTGACCATGGTTGTTTTTGGATGAATCATCAGCCTTCCTCTTGTTGTCAGATTGCCTTTCCGCGTAGGTGCGGAGCTTATGATCTATCAAGTCATTGGCCAACTCAATAGTCTCATCTAACGTCTTGGGTCTGGCAGACTTGACGTTCCCATAAATGTTGTGAAGTCCAACTGATGTACTGTCATACCTTATCGTTTCATTGGCAACCAAACTTGGTATAATATCAGGGTTAACTTCTTGGAACTCGTTCAGTGTATGCTTGGACACATTGCTTCACTTGAACTATAGGTTCACAGATTGAGGGGTCTTGACCTTTAGGTTCCACAGCCCGATTTCTAATTTCTTGATTTCACCCTGCGGACAATACTTGTCCGTCATCTTTTTCTGGAGTACTTCCCAAGTCATTGCATATGCCTCGGGACCTAAGGTTCTTATCTGACCATTCCACCAAGTCAAAGCAACACCTAACAGAGTGCAGGTGGCAAATTTCACTTGATTCTCAATAGCACAACCACTAATATTGAAATCTGACTCCATCTTCTCAATCCACCGAGTCAAACCGACCACGCCTTTAGTCCCTTTGAAGTTCAAAGGTTGACCCTTCATGAAGTCAGCGTAAAAACAAGGGCGCGCAGTTTGCACGTTCCTTCGGTTATCCCTGTGCGAACTGTAGCTTCCATCTCCATTGGTGGAGTTTCGCAGAAGAGCCTGGTCGATCATTGTTTGGATGGATTCTTGAGTCATGTTGTTTAGGTTGGTGTTGTTAATCAGGGTATTCGGTCCTCTTCTGGTCGTAGGTGCCATAATTTGTCTAGATCATAAAAGACAAAACATGAGATTATATGGCAGAATATAATAATGTATAGATGAGATATCAACACAAAAAAAGTATATAGTATAACACAACACATCCATTTCAGTCATAACTTTGAAAATTTTACATGAAATAGTTGTCGGATTACACAGAATACAATACAAAAGATCTAAGGCTATGCTAGCGGGGAAAACCCCTAATACTTAACATGCCTGTACAATGACCTAGCAAGATAAAATAACATGCATCACTAGATGTGACTGTCAGCATCCCCAGAAGCATCCTGGTGATCTGGACTCCTAGCATCTGGTCCTGGCTGCCTAGCTCCCCTCTGCTGTCCTCGCAGTGCTAACAACTCGGCCTGCATGTCGCTCATCTCTCGCCTCATATCTCTAATGACTCGGAGAGTCTCTACCATCTGTGCCTGACGCCTACGGTCAGTCTCTCGAAGCGCTGCTAACTCAGCCTGCTGCATCTGAAAGCGAGTCTCATGTACCTGATGCTGTGTCTGAATGAGAGTACCCTGCAGCTGTAGCTGTGTCTGATGTGCCTGGAGATGGGTCTCGTGTGCATACACATGATCACGATGGGTCTGAAGCTCCTGATGAGTCGCCTGACTCAATCCTATCGAGTGAGCCCAAGCCTCTCAGGAAGCATAGGCCTCCTCCTCCACCATCTATACTGTCTCCTGGAGAGTCATCCTATCCCCCATAAGTAGATCGACCCGCTGCGAGTCCATATCGACTCGCTGTGATATACGAGACCTACTATCCTGAGCATCCTCTAGTAAAGCATACAAGTCCTGTGTATCATGCTCATGGAGCTCAGCAAGCTCTGTGACCCTAGTATTGACCTCTCCCACGGTCATAGGTGCTATCTCAGGAACTGCCTCTGCCGGATCTACCCATGTATCCCTAATGCCGTACCTAACATTTCTAATCCCCTATCGCCTCTCTTCAGCATCTATTGTGCTGACAAACCCATAATCTATCCCTCAACCTCTGGTAGGTCTAGCAGCGAAACAAACCCATAATCTACAAATTTAGGCTAAAGACTCAATGTATAAACTACAATAAATAGCTAGTTTATATATATACTGTTATCACTTGTGTGGTGGTGCACATGTTTAATGTAGTTATATCCGTTTGATGGCTCTTGGAAAAGTATACGATTTCACACGATCTAGTATACGTGTAAACGTTTATTAATAAATATCCATATTTATTAAGTCGTGGTTTAACTTGTTATAATATATGATAAATATATAACTCGTCCGATTCGTTAAGTGTTTACAAAAAAAATAAATCACTTTCGTTTATAAAATACCCTTAGGTTTTCTATAATTACAAAACAGTCCCTCCAGTTTATGAAAATGTAACATTTACACTTTAGACCCTTAAGTTTTCACTTGTACATGTTTAGTCCTCCAACTTTACAAAGTTTACACTTTAAGTCCTTATATGTTCCAACAGCCCCTTAAGTTTCAGGAGTGTCATAAATAGTCCCTCAATTTACTAGAATAGTGAATTGGCAGTTTTAAACCCTCAATTTTCTAAATTGACACATTTAGTCCCTTAACTTGTAAAAATCGCATTTTAACTCCAATTAAGTTCCAACAAGCGACATTAGATTTCATTAAGCTCCAATAAGCCATATAACCTGTTCCAGCTTAAAAATAAGCCATGGAGAGCTTATTTTGGCTTAATGGACCTTATTGGGCCCGTTAAGGTCCAATAAGTGTTTTAGAGGTCCGATTAAGTTTTAAAAAGCACTAAAGCATTTGTTAAGCTTATTTAAGCTACACAAATCTGTTTGGCTTCTTAATAAGCTCGGATGAGCTTATTTTGAGCTTATTGGGCTCGTTGGCCCAACAACCTTAACCGAAAGTTTGCAAAAGGGGTTCCTTAGGTTATACAACTTATTTTCTAGACTCATTAGGCTTATTTAGGTCTGATTAATCTGTTTTCATTTCATGGCTTATTAAATAAGCACTTAAGCTTGTTAACGGTCTTGTTGGGCCTAATTTAAGCCCGTTAAGTGTTTTAAGGGTTTAGGCTTAGTTCTCTAAGGTCCATTGGCTCGTCTAGGCTTATTGCAATCCTTTAAATCTACTTAAGCTCACAAATAAGCCGCCCAAGCTTATTGGTGGCTTATCGACCTTGTGGACTCACGAAATTAGGCCGTGTAGTCTCAATAAGGGTCCGTT
>BQNB010076408.1:15165-26279 GCA_026074375.1 Tanacetum coccineum
ACAAATGAACGACAACAATATACGTCAAACACTAATGATTGGTGAGAAGTTTCAATTATATGTTAACGTTGTTTAAACCAATAGAAGGGAGCGATTATATTGTTGTTGATAAATGAATTAGAGTGCACACACGTAACTATATCTTTCTCTCAGTGCTACACAAAACACCACCATGTTCAAAGCCGTGTACGAATTTATTCCATCCACCTATTCACCTGCTTTTGATTAAATTAGAATGCTAAATTATGTGAACCTTCTTCTACAGGTTATGTCGGCATCAATGCAGTCAATTTTAGACATATGATATTTGTAATGGTTTATGTCTCATTTGACATGGTTCTTGGTACTTATTGGATTGGTATCATACGCTCGAATCAATATTGATGCAAAACTTTATTGCTTTCAGCAGCTCTACCTTATTTCTTGACATGGATGTTATAGTAATTTATTTTTCCTATAGATAGGGATCTTTTGATGATTTCTAAGACCAGAGCCCCGAATCTCTACAAATCAAAAAAATTTCGTTACCTTCATTGAACAAGCGAGTTCTGTAAAAATAACATCAGTGGTTAGAGGGTCTGAGGTGGTGGTATGAAATTGATGAAAATGGTACGTACATCTGGAAAATGGAAATTATACAGTCGTTGGTGTGAACATGCAAAAAGGATTCATGACTGTTGGAGTGGACTCTTTACTTGAATGTAAGTCAATTCTGACCCCCGATGAGTATATAAATCTTCGCTCTTTATTTAATATGGAATAGAACACGTGTTTACAAATATAACAGGAAATGCAAAATCAATATACCATATAATCAGGAAAAAGAAAAACTATAAATATTACAAAGTCAAATATTCAATTCGCCGTGGAGATATTAGACATGTCAACATGACATGCCATTAAAATTATCATTAACATGATCAACAATGTTTAGTTTCAATCTTTATAACTTGGTCTAATAAAGAATCAAGCTATTAAAATATCTTTTAATGACTTATTTTTTATAGTGAAAATTTCAAGTAAATTCATATACACCGAGGATGAAACCGTGGGTAAAAATGAAAATGCAGACCAAGAGGACAATATTGTAAAGCTAACAAAAACGAAAAATGGGCAAAGATTACGATGCAGAGGAAGGAGGAAAGAAAACAAAGGAAGAGGTGACAAGTGAAGAAGAAATGCAACAAATCTTTTGAGATGAAGTTCTGGTACTTTTTTTTCACAGTTCTTATTGGTATTTTCAAATTGTAGAAAACGGCTGATGCGGGTCGTTGTAACTCACAAAGAGTTTTACAACTCCCTAAGCAGTGTACCTAACCGTTGTAGTGTAGTATAGGCAAGACTCGGGGGTTGGTATCGTTCTCTAAGGGAATAAGTTGGAAAGGCTCGAACAGAATATAACAGAGGTCTAAGGGTTGAGAGAAGATTATTTTTGTATTATTATATTTTATAAAAATCAGGTAAAATTATGGTTTTGAGAGGTTTGGTTTGATTTTAGCTAATTAAACTAATGATAATTCTAAACTAATTTGGTGATAACTATATGATAAATGAACATATTTACTTAGTCAGACACTACTTCTTAGTTTGCTTCTCCTAATCCTGTTGCTTTGTCACCTTTGTGATGATATGTGTAAGTATTTTATTATTCATGAGCGAATTACACGAAAACGCTGTCTACATAATGTTCTGTTAAGGCAACGCACAAGTAAGGTAGTATGAAGACTATTACAATGCCCCTAAGAGTACCTTACATGCATTAAAATACTTAAGAGGGATCAACCATATTAGGGGTAAGGTAGTATGAAGACTATTACCGATGGTATCCTTTCTACGCACTCGCATTTCCCTAGACGTCTATGCCAATTTAATATCTTATGGCTAGTTTTTTAAAGCCTGACGCGCACATCCATCACAAGAAGCAACATTAAAAGGATCTAAAAACTAAGTTTCATGCAATCATAAGTAAATACTAAAAGAGCCTAACATGTTAAAAGGAAGTGAAGAACGAGAATCAATCACACAACACATAGACATATTGAATGATAAAAGATAGGAAATCTTACTTGATTAAAACATGTAATTAAGGTTGATACAATAGGGTTTTAACACCCTAAAAATGGCCTAGATAGCAGCTATAATCGTCTTCTAAAAGTAGGGTTCGGTTCCCAAAAGTTACCCACTAAAACCCTAAAAAAGAGTCTGTATATATAGGAAATAGGCCGAGACGGCGTCGCAGGTCTTCTAACGCCGTCGCTTCGTCGAATCTTCTAAGGTTTCTTTTGAGGCGGTTACGTTCTGATGTCGTCATAAGTTTTCTAACGCCGTCTCTTGTATGATCTGATGGCGTCGCTAGGAAACTGCGATCGTCTCCAGGCTCTGTGAGCAATTCTTGAAACTTCTTCTCCAAATGAGCCCAAGTCATGTATATATCCTCCAAAAGCCTTCTAAGTGCTGAAAACACAAAAAGGAATGATTAAGTACATAATTTGGGCATATTTTCACGATTTAGGAGTTTAAATGACTCCGAAAAAGTGTATAAAATGACACCTCATCAAATACCCCATACACTTAGGATTTGCTTGTCTTCAAGAAAATGGGCCTTTCTACCTAGACAATAGCAGTATCGATGGCATTTAACTTACTTTTTAAAGATATTTTATAACACAACCTTCTAGACCTCGTAATTAAAAGCACGGTAGTTATATACTAGCACCACACATAAGTGTTTAGATTCTCTCTTTCTCTCAGCTGTATAATGAATTATAACAGTATAGGAAACAGAAAAATAACACTCATTACCTGTCATAGCATATAAATTACCATAAGCTTGGTAAAGGATCAAACCTCCACCGCTAGGTGCAAGTACTAGAAATTACTATCAAAGAGGTCTTTTAAAGGGTTGTGATGTTTGGGTGTAGGTTAAACAGCAGCAACAACGGATGATATATACATGGCAATGGTTAGTTAATTATCCACAAGAATACATGATGAGGCGGTGCTAAGGCAAGACTTGACCACTCTAGGATTAAGGTATACGAACTAAGACAGACAAACTCTACATCAAACTCTTTCTTTTTCTTTTCTATTTTCTCTTTTTTTTTGATATTAACATAATACATAACTTGGGGTTTATAAACATACCCCTACACTTGAGTTTTTGATACTTAATACATAAGCTAACCAATGACCCGAATTGAGGTGAATTAACATAACATGGAGACTATCAAACAAATATAAGGGTAATGATTTAACTTTTCTTCCCCATTCTTTCGCTAAATAAATACTACCATGAATTCCAATCGTCCCAAAACTGTATACACTGATAAATGACTCGACTTAGCAACTATGTACTCATGCAATAATTAACTGGGTTTACAATAATGTACTAAAAGCGAGTACATACAAGGAAGGCTAAGGCGATCTGGGTGTAACATTGGGTGTAAACAATGTTTTTCATTAATAATCCAGTGTCCACTGGAGAATTACAAGAACCGTGAAAAGGATAGGCTCAAAGGGGTGTACTAGGGGAATCCTGTACTAAAAATGAGTGCATGTCAAGGGTATGGGATAGTTATATGATTGAGATGACCATAGTAACAAATAAAGGTTTAAAACATGGGTTAATCTTAGTGCCTCTTATCATTTATCAAATCCTAATACTCACTATGCGGTCTTGGGATGCATCACAAAAACAAGTTCTAGAATTTAATACACTATCGGTACACTCTCATATAATTTTAACCGATAACAATGCTCCAGAAAAGGAGACAAAATCACATATGCATGAACACATCTATGAACGCGACACATGCAATTGCACAGATCTTAAATCGAGAAAGCTAAATGTAAAATTATCTTAGGTATCAAAAATGGATACCTGGATTCCTAAAGATCTAGGGGCGAACCTCACATTTTTGGGATGGAATTTTTAGAGGGTTTTTGGGCTAGTCATATAATTTGTATCCATGAGACACTAATAATACTTGGTTTTCGTTGGTATGTGTCATAAAAAAATTTAAATTTTGGTCAAAATTATCGTCTACACTATGGTTCAATATATTACACATCATTTTAAGGAACAAGCAAATGGCAATTAAAGGAATAGTTTCTAAGGCTTATTCCCCATACACTTAAGATGAACATTGTCCCCAATGTTCTTAAAAGTACTCGTAAAACGAATAAAGGGAAAAGGAAAAGAGTAAATGAAACTAGTACTCCCTTGGTTTACTCAATAATGGAGAAGAAACATATGATAACTGGCTAAATCGTCATCCAAGGGTCATCCAATGAAACTCCTAAGAACTTCAAAGCTTTTTCACATCAAATATAACCTGTAAATCAAAGACAAAGACAACTACATCTGGTGTAAAATCGATAGGATAATGATATATACAACGAAACTTTTAAGGCTGACTCTATAAAAGCAGTAAAGATAGGGTGAATGTGTTAATGTAATCAAGGTTTTCTACAGGTTTTCAAGAAAATTACAAATTTTGGAAATTATACAAAATTAATTTTTCAAAAATATTAAAAATTCGAATTTTCACAAGTCTGGAGACGTGACGCCGTCAGGAAAAATCCTGACGCCGTCTCCAGGCACTGTGAAAATTTCACATTAATTTTCCTGGAAAAATTTTCTACACGCAATTCTATGAGTTATTTCCTGCAAAAGTACTGCATAAAACCCAAGATTAGTTATAACAATTATATGACTCGAAACTGACACAAGACGCACAACACACACAAGACATTCCTAAAATGCATTAAATTTAAAACAAATTGGGTTGCCTCCCAACAAGCGCTTTTGTTTATTAGAGTCTTTTAGCTAGACTCGGAGTCACACGTCCTCCTTCATCTTCAAGTCCAGTCAAATATTCAGGTCCAAGCTCTAAACATTCCTTATAAAACTCCAATATCTTGCTCATCACATACTCTACTCCTCTTCTCTTATCCTCCTCATTCCTAAGGTAGACTGATTTTGTGTACTCTTTTTCCAAATCAGACAATGAATTATATCGTTCTATCTTATGGGGTATCTTATAGGCAATCTTATTGGTTCCGTCGGTAAACTTCACCACTTCTAATGATAGGTCATAAGTCATATTGGATATTTCAACAAAAGGCTTCCCTAGTACTACTTGTGACAGCCTAGGGTCTATGATTGAACTAATATCCTCAACAATCATGAAGTCTGAATCATAAGTGAAGTTTCTTACGAAGATATGCATTCCCTTAATTCTTCCTGTGGAATTGATTATCCCTCTAATGCCCTCAGGATCTTCCCTAGGTTCAAGTTATTTCCTCATAATACAATTGTACTACATACGGGTCATGACATTTAGAGGAGAGTTAAGATCTATGTAGGCTTTTTCCACATGCACATGTCTAATGTTGCATGATATTTTAAGGTTTGACGGACATCCTTCTGCAATGACAGGGTTTCTCAAAAACAAGGATGGAATTGGGCCACTCATTAACACTATGTTTCTAAGTTTTGGAAATAAAAAAAAGAAGAGAAGAGTTAAAAATAGGCAAAAAAGAAGAGGAGATGAATGAAATTTATTTTTTTATATAATGTTCCCGAGTTAGGAGAGAAAGAAAGTGATAAGTGATGATTTTACAATTATACCCTTAATTATATATAATAATTATGTTTCTATAAGGTTATTTAAGTAATTATATTTATTAAATGCTTCATAATATAACTTCTCTCCAAATCATCCCACTTTTGGGAAGAAAGTTTTGGAGAGAAATTTAGCCAAATTTACTCTCCTCTTCTTTTCACTTCTCTCCGAAAAAAACTATGAAACACAAATTTATTTTAGGATAAATTACACGTTTCGTCCCTATGGTTTACCTAGATTATATGTTTCCTCCCTATTTGATTTTAATTACATAGATAATCCCTATTTTATCAAACATGTTTCATTGATAGTCCCTATTATGGAAAATAAGGACTATCCGTGTAACACATTTCAAACAAATTTATTACATAGTTGGTCCATATTTTGACAAAATAGGGACCATCAATGTAATTAGTTTGAAAATTAGGAACGATTGGTGTACTTAAAATCAAATAGGGACTAAAAGTGTTATTTGGTATAAACCATAGGGACAAAACGTGTAATTTATTCTTTATTTTATTTTATTTCCACTTCTTTCCTCTTCTTTCAAAAATAAAACTCGGGAACGCAGCGTAAGTACTTATGATATGTTAGTTCACTCCTAGTTGGAAATATGTCAAAGTACTCTACCCCTAATTCTCCTGTTACTGTACCTTCATCTTCTCTTAGTTCCTCTTCGGAAGAATCATCATAATTTTTTATTATTTCAATAAACATTACGTCTCTATCATTATCTTTTATGCAAACAAACTTCACGTCAGATGATTGGGGAACCAAATTTATTGATTCAAGGGATGAATTGAGCTTACAAACTTTTTCGGTGATGAATGAGACTGATGGATCGGGTGGTGAGGGTAGGTTGGTGTTGATGTTTTCTGGGTCGGCCCTTCTCTTCCTTTCCTTCTTCTTTTGACGTCTTGCATTCCTCTGCAATTGTGTCATGACCTGGAGGTTGGTCATTGTGAGATTTATTCGGTTACTTGGAACACATTGTGATAGCGTTGATCGAACCATGGATTTAGGATGAGCATTGGGGGTCTCTTACTGGGTAAGAACGAGTAAACAAAACTGAAGAGGTGGAGTTATCATTTAGTTTCGGGTTTTTAACCGTGTCATTTGGGAGTGCTCCCGTCATTCGATCATTGATGGCCTTCAAGAATGTGTCAATTTTATTGGTCATCTCGCCTTGTTTTTGTTTTAAATTGGCTTCAAACTTAGACAGTCTAGCGTCTTGAGATGCCATGAAGTTAGACACCAATCCTTCAAGATTTGACTGATTGTTAAAATTTTGTGGATTGTTGTTGATGGAGCGGTCCAGGAATGAATAGTTGGGCTGAAAATGATTAGGTGGGTTTGAAAAATTATTTTAAGAACTTTGAGGTTGCCTCCACCTAAGGTTTGGGTGACTTTTTCATGACGGATTATAGGTGTCACCAAGATTGTTTTACTCGAGTTTAAAAGTGAACCGCTTGCCTCCCGCTTTGTCAGTACGCGAAGATGTGTAATCAACAAAAGCTTGCTCGGGATTTTCCATGCAATATTGAGTGTCGTGGGGACCACTATAGATCTCGCATGAAGAAGCGATTTTATTCACTAGAACAAATGATTTAGGAGCAAGATGAGCTTCCATCAAGCGTTGGACTTGACTTTCGAGCTCGATGAGACGACGGTCGGATATACTCGGGACATCTTGAGGCAAAGAGATTTCCTTGACCGATTTAGCGAAGTTGTTGACGATACAAAAACACCTTTTTGGGAGGTCTTGGATGATCAAAGAACAATAGATGAAACATTATGTTTTAGTGAGAGAAAGTAGAGAGAGGGTGGAAGAGAAAAGATGGAATATTAGATTAAAGAGAAAAATAAGAAATGAACATCCACCACCCCTCATGGAGAATCATGAGGGGTATTTATACTAAAAACAAAAGTAAACTATTCCTAGTTTACATAAATAACCCCTGCGTGTTATGCAATGTCATTAACTAATCCAATTCACGTACAAGATGTCAGCTTTACAAAACAGTAAGTCTAACAATCTCCCTCCAAGATGGTGTCACACTTAAATTGGTTACAATGTTTCATATAAGCAAAAATAAAGAAAAATGATAAGAATGAAGTCTAGTATTCCTTGAGATAGTCTTCATTGAACTTGATCTTCTTGAATACTCTAGCTTTATTTCTTTAGCTTACAGACAAACATACTATAATCCTCAGCTCCTTCCCAAACAGACACCCCTAAGACTAATAAGAATTAATGTACTAATCTTCTAAAAGACATCCTTTCTCATTTAGGAAACTATGTTGGAGGGATGATATCATCAACATCATCTCACTTAGGAAGCATTCCAGTCCCGAAGTACACACTTTATCCCTTTTACGAAGTCGAAACCATAGCACCAAAATTAATTAAGACCCAAAAATGCACTTTTCTCCGTCCAGGATAGTGCATATATAAATTGCTACACCAAAGCTGTAGATCCTAGTCTGAATAGATCTTTCTAGCCTGTTAAGGGTGGTAGTCAATCTGGATAGATCCAAACTAACTACAAGAGAAACAATGACTATGAACAATATAAGCTATGCAGAAACTAACTTATATTGCTAAGAAAAACATTGAATAAAACAGAACTTTAATTACTATTAATCTGCTAGGTTACAGATTACTAACTATGAATATTCATGAAACTTGTTTCTCTAACTAGTGCCATAGGGTTCCTTTTATACACCAAGGAAAACCCTAATGAGCTTACAAAACGCGTTAAGTGATCATGCATATCTATTCCTAATATATCTCATGCATATCACTTAAGAAGTACTAACTAACAGTACTAATATACAACTAGTAGTACTAACTATAACTGTCAGTACTAACAATGTACTGGCAGTACTAACTATAACTATCAATAGTACTAAGTGTAGAAGCTCTAAATCCTAACAATCCTCCCCTAAACTTATGATTTACCACCAAATCTCAAGTTTCTTCTAATGTACTATGCTGAGGATGCTTCCAAACACTTTACTTCCTTGGTTTGTTTGCTATATTGTAGATCTTTGTCAAAAGCTCATCTGCCATCTCTGACGGTTGATCCACTCTTAGCTTGTTACTTAGCATCAAAGTTGCAAGTCCATTTGTCAGTGGATAATCCTTTTCAACCAGCATGAATATATCTTGTCCTTTCTTTGTAGATACATGATGAACTACACACATATCATATAACTACCATTTCAAAGGATCATGCATATATTTCTGGAGTTCTAAAAAATTTTCTGCATCTGGTTCAAATAACATCTTTAGTTCAACCTATAATTCTATCTCTTTATCTTCAGTAAGTCCTGATGAGTTGTATATTTCTTTAACTAAGCTCCATAATTTAATCAGATCATCCCTGTCAAAATTCTTAAGCATGTCTTCAAAAACCTGATACACCTCTGTGTGATTACCTACTTTGATGATTTTCCAAAATTGCATAGTGTCATCAGAGTGAACTTCCCATCCAATTATTGGGTATTTGGTTTGAAGAGATTTAACATTTATACCTTCATATGGAACTATAATTATCATTTGATCAAGCTGTTCTTGAGATAATTCATCTGTTTGCTCTTGAACTGACTTTGAAACTTCTTTAGTTCTTTGTCTTTTAGCAAGTTTTGCTTCAGCATCTTGACCTGCTCTTTTTAGTCTTTGAACTTCTTCTTTAAAATCCATAGGCACAAATGAATGAATTTGATCCCATACCTTTTCAAATATTGGTCTTATATCATCATAGCTCATTCCTTTGAAATCTTTCATCTTGTAGCCTCCCTGATTCTTCAAGTATACCATCATATTATTTCTTAATTCAGCTACATATCTGGGTCTATTTTAAAGAGCATGATACCTTATAACAGAATGATCATTCCAATCAATGACATAAGCAGTATCAACTTTAGTTATAGCTTCTTTCTTTCTAGCTTTATCATATTCTTCTTGCAATTGTTTGGCAATTTCAGCATCTCTTGCAATCCTTTTTCTTTCTTCCTCATCAATCTGTTCTTGTAATCTAATGGCTTCTTCATGACTAAGCCTTTCTTGTTCTAGTTGCTTCTTGGACTTCTTTTGAACAGATTCATCTTCAATCATGATTGCCTTGCCTTTATCTTTCTTCTTCTTTGCACTCCTGCTTATATATACCAAACTTTCAGCAGTAGTACTAACCTTAGGAGTTTCACTGGTAGTACTAATTGGTACACTAGCATTATTAAGTGTAGTATCAGCAGTAGTAACCTCTTGTTCCCCTTTTTCACCACTTCCTTGATCTTCTACAAGCTTAGTAGGTTCTTCTATTAATTTAGTAGTCTCTTCCTTTTCTAGCAATATTTTAGTATCATCACTAATCTTTTCCTGAATCTCTGCATAATGTAGAGGATCTAAAGAAAAATTAGCATCCATGTCTAATTCTTTAATCAAACTCCTCCCCTGTTTGGAAGAATCCTCCTCTACAGATTCATCTTCTTAAAGAACTATCTTTGTTCTTCTCCTAGCTTTGCCTGTCTTGACTTGCTTCTCCAACTTCTTCACTCTTTTGACTAGCTTGGTAATAGCAGAACCATAAACTTTCTTGGTGTTCGTCAATTCATTCTCCAAGCTTCCAACTTTATTAGTTAACTGAGTAACCAAATCCATCAATTCATTAAGTGACACACTACACTTATCACATCCAAGTGATTAAACACTTTGGAGAGGTGATTCATGAGGCATTGGAGCAGGCTCCTCTGCAGTATGTGTAGTTTCTGTGATGGGTGGTGGTGAAGTTGAAGGAGCACTGACTGGTGTATGTTGAGGTGATAAGGATGGTGAAGATGTGTGGTATGTCCTTAATTACACATACCTGTTGCCTATAAAAATATGCCTAAGATGACCAAAATATACCAAAAATACATTGTATTTGTATGTTTTGTGATTTATATTGTGCAGGTAACGGATATCTAAGAAAAGGACAAAAACAAAGCCAACAAGACAAAACCAAGCACGAGAATGGAAAGAACATGAAAACCCAAAAAAGTCAAAGTCAAAGTCAACCAAAAGTCAACCAAGTCAAAGACGAAGCCGATATCAAAGAAATGTTAAATGGGCTAACCCGTACCCATCTAATGGGTCGGGTCAGCCCATTAAAACATTATGAAGACCAAATAAATCCAAAACCCTTACCCGGCCCAAATATAAGCCCAAACCAACACTTAACAGCCCACACATAAGGCTGTTAAGTCTTTTGCATCTGAGGTCCTTAGCCTTTTACATAGTTAGTCCTTAAGGACTAACACTGTTAGTCCTTAGGACTAACACAACTAGTCCCTCAAACCTTAAACGCTTTACACCTATGGTCTAATTTCCCTAACATTCGTCACAAATTAAACGCATAGTACCCCCATCCCTTTTTCCCTCTAAACCCCTAAATATACTATTCATCATCTCTGGTCCTTGTATACCTTGCAAACCGACAAAATAAG